>JAQFZI010001348.1:0-10231 GCA_034695605.1 Eupelops occultus | reverse complement strand
GGTTTTGATATACTCTCTCATATGCTTCAAACGCTTGACTTTCAATGAGTTTTGATTGAAATCAGATATTTTCCATCAAAATATTGCTTTAATAACCAATATTTGCTTACAATAGAGATATTGACTTTCATTTGAAAAAACCTATTCTTTTATTAGTTTTTTTTCGTTCATTCTTTGTCTCTCTTATTGAACAGAATCTGAATTAAAGATGTAATTAGTGTTTGCTTTATATTCATTGCAATTATTCTTTTTTTTCTGTTTTTCTTCTTCTTTTCATTTAATTAGCTTTTAATTTAGGGTTGAATTCCTTCGCCTCTCTTTCCCTTCAATTTGAGAGTCTGTGCTCAAACATGATCCTCTGCTCCATAAAATCAGGGATGTGCACCGGTTATATCAGAAAATTGCCTGCAATTGATTTGTAATTCACTAATTAATTCATTGAAGACATTAATTATATGAGTTTTTCTTATTTTCTCTTTTATTTATTCTAATCTTGAAAGTTTTTATGGCAAATCATTAAATCAGGGTCAATTTGAATTTTAAATGAGCCAGAATTTTATGGAGAACTCAATTAAAAATTTTAATGAGCTTGTTAATCAATGATCTAGAAATTTAAAGGTCATTTTAGTGATTTATCAACCTTATTTTTAAGATAAGGATAGTTGAATATAACCCCCTTCAGCTTATAAATACAGGAAAGACTGGCCGTCCCTACATTGAAATAAAGTTATAGAAAAACTCATGGAATTCCTGGTCGGAATTGAATCGATAAAAACTGAGGGAATTCTTGTGTTTCGTATCACTTACTGATGCTCTGCTCATATTCATGAAAGTCAATGAAATTTTGTGGTAGAGCTCAGAGTAAATCTCATAAAAATGGACAGACAGTAGTTGTAGTATCCAAAGGCCCAGTATTTGGTTAACTGTATATCTCAATAGTAAATATTCTGATGGGTATAAAACAGAATTTTGCTCTTTTCGTTACTTCTTAAAAGAATCAAATTCTATAATATTCTGTACTGAATGTGAGCTCAGAATAAAGAGATTCAGAATTTTGATTAAATAAAACTATAAAATATTTTGTTGGCAAACATATAGCCAAAGGAAAGGCTATAAAATTTTAGCCGTAATTCCATTGGTAGTAGGAGTGGGCGCAAGTGTTGTCATAAAATTTAATCGCCTAACATATTGGGAAACATGTCCGCAAAGATTGAGATAGATTAAAAATTCAGTTAAACTTGAAAACTAAAATAATTGATTTACCAAGAATATATTAGTTGTGTATAAATATGGCGCTCCAAGTGCTCCAACAGCTATAATATCCTAAAGAATTTTATTCTCAACGGAAATTAGTTATATTAATGATAATCCGTTGCCATTAATGGAACAAATGATTAATATTTTAGTCATATATAAGTTTATTCCAATTAATATTCAAATTAGATTTTTCACACTTAGGAAACAAAATTTGCATTTATATTCACAAAAATACTTTAATCAAATGTAATTTATAATCCACTACTTATTCTCATACTTCTTGTTCTACGGCTCATTCTGTGCTCACAAATTTTATGGCTCAAGAAGAAGATATTTGTTCAGCGACTCAAATAAAGTTTAGTTTAAATTCAAAGTTTGTTGCATAACAAGAGTTGGTATAAGTTTTCGCCAATTCTCTAATAAAGAGACGACTAATTCAGTGCAGAACCAAACCATTCAATAAAATATACTAAAATTAAATGACCTGAAAGTGAAAAAGCTATGCATTAAAATCTGGTGCTATGTAGTGAAGCCTAAACATTGATATTTTAATTTCATTTCTAGTCGACAGCTAGACATAAATCAGCATGCTTATTGATTCTGAAATTGTTTTTATGACATTTGTTCATAAGTCGAGTTAAACCACGACTTAATTTATCGAAAGACAGTTTAAAACTTAATACAAATATAAAATTCATAGCTTTTAGTCTTTGAGAGCAAATAAAATCGCATCTATCAAAACCATTGGAAAACATATTTATTTTGCTAAATAAACTGACCTAAAAAATTGTTTTTACTCTTCCGAATGTTTTTGACCAAAAAATTCCTTTCCTCTCCTTTTAAACTATCAAAGAATTGCTTTAATAGAAGAATAAGAGAGTGAATTGAAAAATATTTTTGATGTCCACATAATTCACTTTTCTTTATACCAATAGTTTAGAGAAAATTTTCGTTAAAAGTGTAGTATTTTTTTCTCCACAAAATTCCGGTATTTAGGAAATGCTAACAAAAGTAAAGGGTATATACCTTTGCTCAGATCATATAGAGAGCGAAGGGTCAATATTTTAGTTGCATTTAATATAAATATATTGAATTTTTTTGCACATCTAATAAATGTTATGACACAATGATTGATAGTCTGTGCAATAGTATGAGTGCACAGGTCTATATCTATGACTTATTGACAAAAACAAAGACGAATACAATATCGCAGTGAAGTTAAACAATTGTTTATTGTCTGGTTGTGCCCCTTAGGGACCCGTGAGACTATGCTGGCCACCGATGGCTTAATGGTGTACGCAATTAATTGGTTGTTCGCAGCACTAAAGGCATCGAAGCGTCGTTTTGCTATCAAATGCAGTGCCGCCCAAATTAGCCACAATAGTATCAGCGATGTTCTGGCACAACATCATTCATCATCTTCAACATCGTTATCATCACCAATTTGTTTCACACCAAACACAAAATTATTGAAAACTAATACAATATTATCTGAATTGCGAGAGATGTCATGCATTAGCGCTAAGAGAGCGGCCCATTGTCTCGACATTACCGCTAATTATAATCAAACTCAGCCACAGACAGACCAAAACTCTCTCCTATTCACACTCCATGTCTATCAATATAAGATCATATCTACAGCCAACGGAAAGAACACTGGTAGGTCACCATCATTTATTTCTTTACAGCTATTATTATTCTGACCAATCATTTATCAAAAATAGCCTCAAATTTAATTGATTACTCAATTTTTCTCTCATCTAAAATATAGTTCTTATAGAATAGAAAAAAGTTTTATACAATAAATCTGTGCTTAAAGTTCATAAATCTAGACATTTGTGATGTGTGTCTGAGAGCACAGTTCAGACATATAGTAAGTTAATCCTTGCGCTATGTTTTTTCACCTGACATTTTACCAGCAAAAAACCATAGCACAGAATAATAAGAAATCTGTTTGTGACAGAATTTATGAAGCGTTGATTCAAAGCCTGCCTTTCGGGTGTCTCATACCTATCAACAGAGACCGACAAAAATTATTTCTGACTCAAAGTCTACTATTAATCCCAAAACAATTTGAGAAATATTGTGTCGACAATAATATTTGACATCAATTTTAATTTTATTTTATAAATGTATTCATTCATTCAATTAATTTAAATTAGTTTAAACATTTAAAATTTTAGAATTCCTATATAATCTTGATAATATTTAGTTTTTATTATTAATTTTGATGGATTATTTCCAGATATTGTTTAAAAACTGTCATAACTTCATGATTATAGTAATTGGAAAAATTTATGTTTTGAATAATTGTGTTTTGCATCCATCAAATCTAATTCATTTGAAGCAATCATTCAATTATTTTGAAAGTCTTCCAAAAGTCTTTAGACTCAAAAGAATTTCCTTTGAAATCAGAAATCAACGTCTAATGTAAGGAATAAAATATTCAAAACACTTTTATTTGAATACTCTATTTATCGGCGCCTGCATTAAACACTTCAATCTAATAGTGAAGTCTGAATAAAAAGTGTGTCCTAACACTCAATTGAAAACTAAATTATGTTATTAGGGATTTGGAGAACAAGAATATTAGGAATAAGACAAAAATAGGCGATTATTTTTGAATACTGAGGCGTTTTATTATTAATTTTCTTTTCACCCCTTCTTTTAAATGACTTAAAGTCTATTTTAATGTCAAAGACTAACACTTTATTTGAGTTAATGTCTGGAAACAGACTATCATTTTAGACAATTTTCATTAAGGTTTAATGTTAGTGACGTTTCTATTCAAAGAAGTAAAAAATTGTTTTAAAACAGAGAGAAGTAAAGGACAGAATAATAATCTGTTTTTGCGATTCCTTTGTTACCGAAAGGAAATGCTTATAGAAAGAGAGAAAAATATTTCTGACTTAATATTAAGTGAGGGGAGGAATGAAGAAAAAATTATATTCAACACGAGTTTGTTTCCACTACCACTCACTTACTAAAAGGCTAATGAATGTAAAATATCGCACTAAAAGAGCACATGTTTGCCAAAAAAGTGCACACAATTTATCCCCTCTTCGGTGCTATTCGTATGAAAATCTGTGGATTGGAGTAAAAAAGGAAAAAATCTCATTCTTTTTCTCAAACAAACTCCGTATTCCATACAAAACATTTTTAGGGGACAGCATATCGATCGACGTTTTGGGAACAGCTCTTGAAGAGCACAGCTCTCTATTACATAATATACAAGAGAGAGAACAGCGCCTATTGTGTAGTCTCGCATACAATACAAGAGTTCAGTTCAATAACTTTCACATATATTCAATTAAAATAAATCATTTTATTTTGTGTTTCGTTTTTTCCTGTCTCACAATCAATGGATATAATGATAACAAATTAGTTAATTATTTCAAACTTTTTTGTTCGCCTTTTTTGCCAATTCTTTAAGAAAATTCTCCATTCATTCGATTAGAGATTTTATTTTATTTTTATTCTTTAGATTCTCTTCTCTTCTCTCAAACTATTTCTCCCGAAACAGAATAATGTGTTTTAAAATTGTATTTCACTTTTCTTTCCCTTATGTCTAAAATTGATTTACTATATTATGTATTAAATTATCCATTTTTGGAGAGCCATATGAGCCAAATATAAGGTAACATCACTAGTATTACAGTATATTTCTTTGACTTTATTATTATAGGAATACTACATATTCTGTTCTCAAACTAATAATTATTGTTTCAATTTTATACCAAAACTGATTGCTCTGTTTTAAGGAATAAGTTTTGTTCGTTTTTCACTCAAAATGAATAATCAATTTGACTGTCAGTGAAAATGTCATTAAAAATAAGTGAATGCATTAATTCATTAATTGAATCCAATGAAGGCTTGTTTTTTTGAAGAAAATGTTTTATAACTTTCCGCATCAAAACTTGTTCTGAGTGTTAATTTCAAAGTGAGAATAGGAGTGGGCTTTTGATTGCACATCAATTACACATTTATTAGAAATTTTCATTGAGATCTCAGAAACCGAAAGCTTATATTTGCGCTAAATATTGGATTTAATGAGTTTTAACTCTACTTTTATTTACTATAATTTTAGATGTTATGCGACAGTATATAAATAATCACATAATTAGGAACAGAATTAAGAACAAAAATGCAATGAATTAAAGGAAGGAAATCATAATTTCTGCGAATTCTGTAAACCGAGACTTCTATTATAAGAGCCATTTCTTAATGTCTTTTACTTAAGAAATATTAGCACAAGATTTCTAAGTCGTAATGAAATGAAAAATTGCTTATCTTTTGCTACAAAAAAAGATAATAAACAAGAAATCATTTTTCTCAGAAAAGCTTTAGATATCCAAATGTATTGATAATTGAAACGAGCAAATGGATAAACATGGTTAATGTGACAGAAGTCAAATATCACTGATAGAATTGGTTTATCTTATTCTCAAGAAAATTGCTGTAAAGAGTGAAAAGTCAAACACAAAGTAATTATATAACTAGTGATGATCTCATGAAAAACAGATAAATTTTCATTAACGAGCAATTAGTTTGTGTTTAACATTATTAGTATTTGTCTAACAGTTAATTCTCACTTCAGAATAGCATTCAATTCATTCAATTCCCGAATATTACCGAAAGATAAATGTTTTAAATTCAAAATAAATAAATACAAATAAAATACTAATTACACGAAATAAGCAAACATTGCAATACATTTGATCTTATTTTTGGTTACAAAAAGTTATGTTAACAAAAAATAATTACAAAAATTGTAATTATATGCGAACACGACATAAGAGAGAAAACATTTTTGCATAAAAATAAAATATATATTCAAAAGAAGAGGTCTTCTAATCTGAAAAACTAATCATAGCGTATATTATGAGTGAGGGCTCAGCCAAAGAACGTGAGTATAAATTAGATAATATTTTTAATAAGAGGACATTTGCACAGAAATGTTTGGGTGGTATACGGTATACCCCATTCTCGTATCTCATATTATGTAAGCCTTTGCTTATGAATTATTACTTATTTATTTGAAAGCTTCTTGTCTTTACGTGCAATCATAAAATGCCAGAGGAATGAGGGGACAGATACTACCGAAAAATAGTTTTGCCACTGTTTGTCAATATATAGTGTCGGTGTTATTATTTGTTGGTTTCATCGGTGTTGGCTGTGCCGTTAGTGTACATACTTGCAGTAATTTGATTGCGTGTGGATTTGCCATACATTAGTCAATAGCATTCACTTTATGCCACTTTCACTGCAATGGCTATTATTCTGAGCATATCGTGAATTTCAATCGCATTATAGATATTTAGCTTTACTTCACTCTTATTTTACAATGAATGCAAACAAACCAGTGCTCACATCATATCCTAACAGACCATTCCCTAGTATTTTATTGAATTATTCTCATCAGATTCTGTTCACTATTTTGACTGAACATAGGCTGAGCTCGAAATTCAGTCGTTAGAAAGGATTATTTTTGAGCGAAAAATACGTTTTTGAAAATTATGATAAACTTGTATACCATTAAAAAATACATTTTTGCAAAATTTATTGGTCTATTAATGCAGATAATGACTCAAAAGAGTGAAATATTTATATAAAATATGAAAAATATATTTATATATAATCTAATAATTTGTGATATTCTTTGTTTTTCCAAAATTTAATTTTTAGATTAAAAAAGTTCACTATTAGTACAAAAATGTCGCAAATTTTTGGAACATATCCTGTAATCGGATATTCATTTAATTATACAAAAGTCAAAAAATGAGAAAACCCTCGAAATATGCAGAAATGACATCAATTATTAGCTAAAGTAGACCAAAGAGTACTCATCCATTGGCACAGACACTCAAGAGTCGCTAAAAAATTAATTTAACGTAAAAGAGAAATCCAATCATCTCTTGAGATGTTTTTAGCGTCTAATCTAATTATGCCATTTGTTTTGATTCTAGTTATTTTCGACAAAATTCCGCTATTTTTTCGTTTTAGTTTATCTGATGATCCGATCAGTTCTTCTTCTAATGGTATGAGTGCTGAGACAAACACAATATTCATTTAATCTTTAAGTCACAAGAATTTCGTTATTCAGACCAAAAAAGTTTTTATTGTTTTTAAATTAGAAGATCAGATAAACTCGATTTTGGTCTATATTTTTATTAGATTTTGTTTACTCTTCAGACCATTGGTTTGACAAATGTTTTCTCTGATTTATGGCTTTTCATACAAAAAATTACTTCAATTTCCGAACGTATTTAACGAATTCCTGATTGACTTTTATTTAATGGATAGAAAAATATGGCCATAAATAATATATTTATTATTAATGACATTCACATTAATAAGAAAGGCTAAAAATAGTTTTAAATAGATCAACTTTTAGATCAACCCATCACCATGTTAATTAACATTAATCATAAGATAATATGTTTAATATTCAAACTGAAAATCATTGGATCAGATGATAGAAAATGTATACACTTTTAAAGAATATTTTGATTGATATTTAATCAAATTCTGAATTCATTCAAATTTTTATTATTTAAAGTTATAATAGAACCGAGTCTTGAGATAAGGCTAAATATATCCAATTTGAATGATGGTTGAGCTCAGAATTGAAACTTTCTCTCCAAATATTGTTTGATAAAAATGATATCCAAAGTTAACCATAAGTTATCTGAACACAAACTTAAGAAAAACTAAGAAATATATTTTATATGCAACTTATGGGCACTGAACTAATGAATCAAAGTGTTGGAGCCGTGAGAGCTGTGCCATTGAATTTTTATATCATAACTTATGATTTGTCAGCATTTCTTTGCTCTTCAAATAACAAAGAAAAAAAATAAAACTGAAAGAAAAGCAATTCTTATAATACGAGAGACGTATCCTAAGAAGGAATTCTTTTGCGGAGAGAAAAGAGTAAAATCTTAAAAATCTCAAAATCCCTTTAAGGAGAATATGATAAATAAAATAAAATCAGACGAAAAGGTCAGCGATTTTGATCTGTTTTATAACATCTGATGCATTAAAATGTATAAGAATTGAATATAAGAAAAATATTGTTTATTTCTGAACATAAGCCTTATATCTGAATAAATAACGAAAACAATGACACATCCGAAACACATTCACCGCAACCAATATTCCTAACAATAATTGAATGTCTTTTTTGTTGTTATATTCAAATCGATTGGTAGTTCTGTAAGAGTTTTATTCTCACGAAACAAATTAAATAAATTAAATTTGATTTATTTCCTGATTTGTTTAATTGAAAGGAAGTTTACCACTAATTAAAGGGAGTTTTAATCCATACATTCACTGGTAATCAGATTTTCATCATTCTGTCCAAAACTTTCTAATAGATATTTTGGTCATATATTCACGTATTTTTCAACGCAATGTCTGATTATCTTCACTAATATCAGTGAACTCTCACAGAATTTTTAATAACTTTTCCTATTATTTGATTTTGGTTTTAATGTTATTTTCTGCCAAAAACTACAGAAAAGCGAATAATTGCCAAAAATCTCGAATATATTAACAATAAAATCGATAAAATTTATAACAAAAACGAATCAAAATTCTGTGCAATAAGTCATGAGCTGAACATCATTTATCATTGTCTACATATTAAGTACTGTTCAATAAACTCGTATATAGAGAGCACAGCCATCCCAATAGCAAAATCTCTTATATAACTTCAGAATCTTCTGAAATTTGAAAACAATTTCAACAATAAATTTCTAATTTAATATCATTTGGCGATTGATTAAAACTCTGCCAAATATTTCAGAACAGAAGTGATATTTCAAATAAAATCATCGAAAAAGTAATTTATATCAAAGAATAAATTGAGTCACGAAATAAAATGAGAAAATTTCATTAAAAGCTATATTTTTAATGAGCTTCTTATGGCTCACATTTATTTTGAAATTTACAATTCTGGTCATAAAACTCAGTCATAAACTGGGTTTCGATGTCTTTCAGGGTCTTTAAACTCAACCATTGAATGAAACAGAATATAAACACAATATTAGTCGAGAATCGCTTAAAAGGGTTCTTATGTGCGAAAACTTCACTCAAATCAATCAAATCCAACGAAACTCTTTCGACATATAATTTCTGTTTCAAAGTAACTCAATTCTCAACTCCTATTCTCTTATCACCCCTTCCTTTCAAACATAGTTAATAATTAAATTTTAATGTAGAAGCAAGCTGCTTTAATAACTGTTCTAATATTTCAGAAGGTTGTTCCATCCACTTACACAAGGAGTATACAAGGTTGAGAATTAAGTGTCGGATCATTTAATTCTCAAATGAGTGTATTTTATAATTAATTGATTTGGAAATTGTTTGACTTAACAATTTTCAACTAATACTTTCTTTAATCTCAACTATCAATCATTCGTTTGCTTTAAAAATTCCTGTCTTTTGCTTTTGCTGTCATCTTTTTAAATAGTACCAAGTTTCCTGGAAGAGCCATTAACCTTCTATTCATGACATTTTGATATTACCATGGAAATGGATAGTTTTGTCAATTAAGAATATATGCAAAATTAGTGTCCATTCTTTTATTATATATTAAGACATTCTTTTAATTAATATATCGAATGAATACTAATTTAGTTCTCTTATACTTTGGATGAAAAGAAGGGCACAAAACATAAATTAATTGCAATTCTATTGCTTTCTTGTTTGGATGTATTCCCATTGAAAATAAGCGAATGTTTGAACTAAATTGAGTTAATTCTTGGGTCAACAGAATGTGTTATAGGAGTTGATAAATATATTTATATATAATATCGACTCATAAGTGAAAAGTTTCTCACATTCTGTTGATTGAAGTAAATTAGAGGCGAAATACACACCAATTGATTACAAGAATAATAATAATTGAATTGACATTTGATTGCGAACTCATATGTGATGTTATATTTTTAGTAGTGGGCGGCCGATCAAA
>JAQFZI010001347.1:0-10233 GCA_034695605.1 Eupelops occultus | reverse complement strand
AATAAAACCTAGATTAACTTCCGAAACCGAAAACAAATTTAATAAATTAGTTATACAATGTATTCAATTTAAAATCTTTTGATATAACGTCATATAAATTATAATAATGTTTTACTGGATTATAATTCAGGTATTTTTTAATTTTTCACAATATTTCGCAATTATTTTGAAATATTTTGGTTTAGGCTAACCTTTGAGGTCACCCTTTGGACATCACTGGTAATTAAGTGAACTTAAATTTCTCTTTTCATCGGTAAAACCAATTCGTATAACCCGTTCCCTCTGTTCTGTTAGTCATTAAAATGCTTTTACAATAGCTGTGGGCTATAAACAAGTTTTAAAATATTTGCTTTGGACCTGAGTTAGACCTGAGCCGACTCTTCACTCTAATTATCGCACTCATAGACTATCCTTCAATGGGTTTGAATAAGTATTCAATTCATATATTGAAATATTATAATTGTAATACATTGTAGATGAAACTCATTTTCAGAATGACTCTCCTTTTCCAACCCTTAAGAATAATGAATTGCTTTACTTGGCCTTAGAGGGGAAATAGAGTATAAGAGCGCTACCGACTTATTTTTACTGTCTTTTTAGCAACATTTGAGTGTCACCACAGAAGCTATAAAAAGTAGAGGCCATAAAACAATAACCCACTCCTATTTAACAAGATTTCACTTGTTTTATGAATCATTGGCATGTATATTTTAGTTTTGACTACAAGCTAAGTATAAGATCTTACTAGGTAATATTAAACATATTAAACAGGACAAATGTTCAGTAAATTGTTGAACAAGATATGAATTTTGATAAAAGTGCTCAAAGTTTCTGAACTCAACCGTCATTTAATTTGATTTCATTGTTTGTTATTTTTATGTGGAATAATTCAAACAAATCCATGGTTACCACTGAGGATAATATCCTCTGTTATGTTAATCAGAGTCACTAATAGAGCCTGAAATAGCCTAAAACGCACAGCACTTGTTATCAGTTGAATTTGAATTTATTGATTGCAAACCCAAACCACCGAATGTTTATCGACTTAATAGATAAGTCCAAACAAATAGATCTGATATTCTCTGAGAATATGCAAAACCTAAACGAAAGCACTTATATGTTAGTCCATACCGTGATATTTAACTAAAATGTCCTGATTCTTGGCATAAAAATCAATAATAGAGGAAACACTACTCCAGGAGTCTTCAATGTCATCAAAATTGCGCCAATAATTGCAAAATTCTGCGATTCTCTGGTAGTCTGGATTTTGTCCGATTTGATATGCGGGCCAACTACAGGCATACACTATGGGACGCCCTATTAATGAAAGTGAAAGGAAATCAGGGTAATAAAGATAACACCAATTTAGGAAACACCGACCGCTTGAGTTCAAAGCAATACTCATTTCTGGGTACATATTTGTCATGTTTTTTGTCTCTGCAAAACACCCGTCCAATTTAAGTGAGTCTATCCCCCATTCAGCATATGTTTGGGCGTCAATTGTGTCATAGTCTGTACCGTCATCTCCTCTGGCACCTGGATATCCACCACATGTTTTAGTACCGACATCACCATATATTCCAAGCAGAAGACCCTTTGAGTGGACGAAATCGGCCAAAGTTCTTATGCCATTTGGAAATCTTTTATGGTCGGGGACCAACTTTTGAGTGATTGGATCCCTTGTCTTTTCAGACCAACAGTCGTCAATATTAACGAAATTATATCCGACATCTTTGTATCCATCAGAAGAGAGTCTGTCCGCAATTTCCTTATATAACTGTTCATTAATACATTCATTGGGATAATTAACGCAATCGATATTACAGGCGAACCGTTCCCACGATAACCAACCCATTGGTGGTGTTCTGACTAAACCATTGTCGAGTCCATTGACATTCGAAAAAACCAATAAAACTAATTTTAAAATCGAAATTCTATACATATTTGCATTCAATTATTCTTCGAATAAATTAAATTTTATTCACAAAATGGGAGTCATTTTGAATATTTTCGAAATAAAGACAACAAATCAGAAAATATTTGATTTGTTTCTTAATCTTTGGAAATTCTTATCATTGAAATAATGAGTTCATAACACTTGACTTCGTTAGTTATCTTCATTTTTCTATATATTTGATTAAATAAGCCTTCAATTTATTATTTAATTTAATAGAAATAGAAAATATTTATTCTTATGTTTGAGATAAAAATAAATTTAATGTTTAAGAAATTAATTGAATACAGATCTTGTAAAAAAGTGTTATTAATTACTTTTTGAATAATTAGGATTTAAAGATTTGATTCAATTATAAATTATTTGAGTCTATTTTAGAGGCTTTAAAAGTAAATAGTTTTAAAGATTAAGTGTCGATAAAAATTATAGAATTTAAGGTCATTTGCTTCTAAGTTATGTTAAGACTAATCCTTGTATTGAATCCAAAATTTCAAGGCTTAAACCCAATGGTCTGCACTTAAAATCCGAAGAAATCCCCGAAAAAAGTAAAATCATGTGTAAAAACCGGATTTCTCAACACCTTTCCGGCCTCTCTTTTATCAAAAAAATCTTAAAATTGTTGGAAACCAAACAAATATTCACAGACTTCGAATCCAAACAGAATTTCCTTTAAGTTATTAGGAATTACTTTAATTTAATTCAAAGATAAGATAAGTTTTAGAATCTTATGATTAGAAAATTGCTTCAAACACTTCTCAAAACATAAAACACTGATTGAAATTCAACTTAACTCTAAAATTGAGTGATGGCGGCAATAATCCAGGCATTTATAAGAAATTAATAATCAAACAAAAATTTGGAATTTATGTAAAAGAATTTTCAAATTGATATGAAAACCAAAATTATTTTATAATTGAATTGCAATTAAGCGCTAAAAACCAATGTTTAAAGCAATAAAAAAAACACAAAAATTGGATTAAAAAATCAATTTTAATAATTAGACAAAAAAATGCAAATAAATTCCAATGAAAGGCACATTTCGAGCAATAATTGTTTCATAATTTCAAAAAAATAAGAAATTAAAAAAATGAATAAAACAAATAATTTAGTCGTTCGGATGTGAGAACTAAAAAAGTTGAAAATTTTGGTCAGAAATACATAATTTGAAAACATTTTAAACCATAGTTTGCATGCATTTGTATCACAGATACAGTACTAAAACATAAGTGAAACCTTTTATTCCGTAGGCTTTAATATTGATAACACTTCCCTTCAAATATTGGTTACAATTTTGTCAATAAATCAATGAATTTAAGAAAAAATTGAAATTTACTTCTAATAAATTCATACAAAAAACAACTCTAAAAGAAAACAGTTATTATAATATAATTTAGTTAAATAATAATAATAGTAATAATGGTTAGAAAAGTCAGCAAATCATTCAAATACGCGATTAAACAATATAATAATTATAGTAAACACAATCAATCAATCAATTAATAAATCAAATCAATAATTATAATAAATTGGGTAAAAAAGATGAACTGATATCCAGTGAATAATCAAAAGCTATATAATTGTCAAATAAAATAATTAATTATTTTGATTCCGTTTTTATTTCTTGAGACAAAATTTTAAGCAATTTTTCTCTTTTCTCGACTTCTGCGTTGAGAGTCCTCTCCAAATATCTTTGTTTGTCATTTAAATGGCAGACATAGTTAGTGGCCTCGTGTAAGATCATAATTCTTGGCGGCCTCTTCTCTGCGCTCTTCAATTTCGGTATCTGATCCTTAAGATTAATGAATGCGTTTCTTAAATGATCTCTACGTTTACGCTCTGAGTCATTGTGTTCTCTTCTCCTCATCGGAGGTACTTTCGAAGATTTGTCACACGATGTGTCCAACTCTTCGTCGTCGGAATGAGTCAATCGTTCGTTTTTGAGAAATTGTTGATGACTTTGAGCTAACATTACTTTCCTTTCAGATGAAACCGTTGATGACTTTCTTCGCGTTGAAAATTTGCAACTCTTTTGTTGTGAATCTTTTGGTTCAATCATACAATTCTTTGATTTAATAAAATGCTTATCGTTTCTAATGATTCTAACAGTCGGCACAACAAGAGGTCTATCCTTATCTATGGTCTCTTTAGGTTCTGAGATTGAAGTACAACTAAGCGGTGAATTGGCTTTAATTATCTTAATTTTCTTGCCATTAATTTTATGGCATTTAATCTTATTTCCAGTTCGCGATTGAATTTTATGTTTCGGATATATTAGGCCTGAAATCAATTAAACAAAACTTTAGAAATTGAAAAAAAGTCAATTCAAATGTTAACTCACTTTGTGTTTCATAACAACTATTCTTAGATTTATTGTTATTTTGATGACTAATGACGAGCGAACCTCCATATGAGTGATCATTTATTAGGCTTTCCTTGACTTTTGCGAATGAAGTACTACTCGAAGACGATTGGGATGAGTCGCCACAACTATTGAAATCTTCGTCGTCCATAGAGGACTGACTGTCGATATCATCATTAGAAGAGTCGCTGACAGTCGACAATAAGTCATTGAACGCAGAATTCATTGTTAAGGGAGAGGTTGACAATAAATTGAAAGGAGTATCGGGTCGACTCCGACCACATATACGAATGGCATTTGACGAACAGTTATTATTGCTATGATTGAGACACATATTTGTAGTGTCTTCAGCGCACTGTCCCGACCACATACAGTCGTGCAGTACATCTGCGTTGTGAAGCAAAGAACTGTCGCTAATTCCTAAACTATCGATGGAATTGAAATCCAACATATCTGAGACCAGATCTAACTTAATTGGGGGCGACTGAGGAGGTGTTAATAGAAAATCGTCAAATTTCTTCCAAATGTCTTCACAGGGGGACAGACATATGTCAGTCATGTCTGCATTCAAATCTTCGGAAATATCTTTGAGTTCACTTAAGACATCGCAATCAAAACAGGGAGCAATGAGTCCAAAACTATTACAATCGACTTTAACCGGCATTTTCTGTTCGAAAATTACAATTAATTAAGAGTTTGAATAATTAGGAAAAGAAACGCAAAAACAAATTAATTCAAAGAAAGCGCACAAAAACTTTTATTTTTGTTTAACTCTAAACTCGAGTTCAAAGCTATTGAATTACGAAATACTAAGAGAAGTGTAGACTCTGTTCACTACTTTGTGATACTCTGTTCTCTACAGTCAAGTGAATCATTGCATACAACAGGTCTATAGTGAGAGTCCTATTGCGTAAGACTTGGATCAGAGCCAGACTCGAGTCGGCAGAGAGTGAGACACTATATAGTGTTTGAGCCGAGACTCATATAAGCCGTATTGAACCAGTCTTTGGCTGCGAAGCACAGACAACATTTGAGGCATTGGTGGCATTCATGCGCTGTTCACCTCATCTCGAGAATACCGGCACAAGTATTGATACGAAACGTGTCTGCAATTCTTGTCTATCTGTGCGTTCGAGCAGTTCCTGTCGCCTACCATTGCATAAGCAATGAGTGGCGTAACTCTCAAAGACTAATATCAGGTCAGATCACAACAGATGCCAACCATTAATATCATTGCAATTATTGTTGCAAACAATCAAAACAAAGGCATTGTCGCAAAGATAACAATTTAAAGTAATCTAAGAGCAGGTGCTGTCGATTACATGCTATCCTTAGATTTAATAAGTGGTGTTCCGCCACTTTTGGCGCCTCTATTGCTCTATTGCACAATATATTCACTCAAATGTTGATATTTTGTATCAATTCTTTGTTAAATATATTCCTTTTTTAAATGCATTTAATTTTGAAAATCAATGTCTGTTTGTCTGAAAAAAATTAGTAATCAATGCAGACATCAGTTTCAGACACTCAACAAGTTTTGTATTTAAAAAAAACCAAAAGCGAGTATTTAAACTCTCAACCTATCAATGAAAAGGTTCTCAATGTTGTCGTCATTGCATTCCTGACCAGATATTCAATACTTGGCTTAAAATTACTTAAAGTATTTACAAATATATCAATTGGTTTCAAAATTCAAATTAAATTTAAATTAAATTATACTTAAAAAAAAAGGTTTGGCTAAAAGTCAATGAGAGGGTATTGACTATTAAATGCTAACAAAAGCGATTTAAAGGTCTGGTAGTATTGGGTCTGCGCTATTAGACGGCATAACTGAAATAGTTAGCCGACAAATATTTCTATAGAAATAATCAATTGGTTGGTTGGCGTCAAATATGAACAAAAATCGATAGCGTTTTGTACGGCTATAGAACTCTCTCAACATTATAGGAGTTTTAACTCTCTATAGATTAGGCTTTGGTTGTAAGGCATGACTCTTGCGAAATGTTGGCAAACATTTAACAAAGACCACGATTCAAAAACTTACCGATTTATGAAAGTATGGCCAAAATCGAAATCAAAACCACATAATAATGAAATTAATTACTCACAAAATTAAATTTTAGTAAAATTTTTCGGTTTAATTGTTTAAATGTTTGAAAAGTTGGGCAAAAATATTGGTTTTTAAAGTAGTTTGAGTGCAACACCCAAATCAACGGCAGTCCAAATGCCGGCAAAGCAGAGATGGAGTACAACACACACTACCAATACTTGCATTGAGACTGCGCTCTAACACTCACTCATCAAACATTTGGCGCTAAAACGCAGACAAACCACTAGAGGTCTGAATGCACGACATATACTGCACCCACACAGTCCTGTCTCATAGGCTGAGCAGAGGTCCTGATTCTCTCTCGCAGTTCATTTGAGTCATACCAATTCGAGAACAGGTATTAAAAATATCTAACTTTTGACCTCTTTTATAGTCTTACTATACCTTCAAATTGCAAATAAACTTCTCGTAAAACTTGATTTTAATTAAATTAAAAGAGAAATGCATTTAAAGAGAGACCAAACTTACAAATTATTTTCTCACAGATCTATCGATTCTTAAGTTTAATTAGTTTTAGTTTTTGAGCCTTTTTTACAATTTGTCTGATTTTAACCTATAAAATGAGTTTTCATCCCTTAACTTATGAATCGCGACTAAGATTTTATTTAATCAAATATGCAAAGAGTTGGCGAACAAAGAACTTGAATTAATTAAAGAGTTGGTAGAGTTAAAGAGTGCGCGTTAGGGAACGCTCAAAGCCGGCAGTCGGGTCTCTACCGAAGCCTTGAGTGGTTCAGTGACTCAATTTCGCGCCTTTTGCTGTTGGGCTCACTTTTGGCTCTATTCCAGGAAATCGATTGCGACATACGATCAATGATTTGGCGCTTCACTCAAACTCTTATTACTATTCGTCATTACAGTCACTGTTAGATGACTTTGAAAATGAATTATTTTTTTCCAATTTATAATCGATTCCCACACTTCTCACAACTCATTCACCGGCAGTGTCTCTACTTCTACACCTCCCTTCCCCCTCTCTTTTCTTCTCTTTGTTTCTTCAGTTTTTTGTTCAATTGTTAGAAAAAAAAACTTTAAATAAGATTTTATTTTAAAAACTACTATAAATGAGAGCCTAATGTTAACAATGATTATGCTGTGAGTCTTTGTCATCACTGATGGCCACCACTTGTTAGAGACCAACAAATGTTTTCCATTCACTACTTATTGCAGTGATTACTGAGTGGATCACTAAAAGGTTGAGTTGACTGCAATGCACTGCTTTTTCACTTATTTGTCCCTTTCCTGGCATTTGACCCATTGATCCAATTTCACAGTCAATTCCTTAACTGAAGCAATCCCTATCCCATTCCCTACTTTTCTCAATATCCATATCCTTAACACTCAAATACTCTTTACTTTTATTCATTACTTTCAGTCAATAAATTAAACTAATATTTGAAGTATTGATAAATTGAAAGATAACTTTTTTATTAATGTTTTTTTATTTAAAAAAAAAGTCAATTTATATAACGTCCAGACATCGAACAGACATCAGTTATTTGCATATAAAACAAATAAATAAATAATTGAAAGCATTTTTGAGATATAAAAAACATTAGCCCTTCAAATAGAAGGGTATTGAATATAAAAAAAGGCAATGAATGACAATATGCTAGATAATAATCATGTTGTAGTCATGTGACTCAATTCAAAATTCTTTATCTGAAAAAAAGCTGAAAAATCTAAACTATGTTTCATTGGATAAGAGAAAGGCTTTCATTTTCTATTGAAAATGTGATAAAATAATAAAAGTATTTCAATGAGTTCTTCGTATGAGAGTGTGATTAGTAGTGAAAGTATTGCTTAACTTAAATAAGGAAAATAGTATCACATTTTATGTTCTCTCAATTTGTTATCAATTTTATTGTTTGAATAGAGAGACTAATAATCACTTTTTGATTGTTTTCTTAATTTAATACATACTTCAAATTCATACAAACATTCCTTTGGTTTTCAACAATTGGATTAAATTCTGAAATCAATTGAATACAATTTTAAGACCATTTTTCGATCAACTGATTGACCGAACAATCATTTAATGATATTTAATATAATCCTACTTTTCTTATTTCGAATGCAATATTTGCTTGCTTATTTTCATATTAGATAAGAGGTGTTTCTCATTCAATAAACTAAATTATTTCCTATTATTCATAAATTAATATTAAAATGAAGGCATTAGTCACAGTAATCTTAATTTATGATTAATTCAAGGGATGTGCAATAATTTTGGCTTTAAGGAGGATTCAAATTATTATAAACTCAACTTTTAAGTAAAGAACAAAAAAGAAAATAATAATAAAAGTTTAAGTTTGTGTTGAAATATGTCTGATATGTGTCTGAGTTTTTGAGTATTTTTAAAATTTAATTAAAATTCAAACTCGAATTTTACTTGAATTGCGTTTTTATTTTAAAAGCCATATATTCACAAAGTTTATGGTTTTCCTCAAAAGTACTGCGACTCATGAAACAAGAATTGGATGTTTATGTAAAAAATTAATTTTCCAAGTTATCAAAGTTTAGGAAAGTTTTATTTCAATACTTAATTCATAGAAGTGTTTATTAGAATCTGATATGATATGAGACGCCTTCGATATATTACAGTTTGCAAGGGATTGGTTGCTCACAAAATATTTTCAATAGTCTGGTGGACCCGATTCTTTCTCTCCTTTAGATTCTTGGGAAAAGGCGCCAAAATAGACGGCTCTAAAACCGTTTGAAGGAATTTCTTTTTCTACTCAGAAATAATTCATTTCCTGTAAAAATAGGCGGAAAGTCTCGAAGGACGGCATTGAGTGAATGAGTCGAATATAGCATGAGATGGGAGGCATTCCCTAAATAAAGGCATTCCTGAATCAAGACCGCACTATAAAACTATTTCTTCGATTGAAAACATTATACATTATATGCCATTATATGCCTCAAACATTTCAAACTTTAAACACATTTTTCGTATTTTCAATGAATTTTAAATTAAATAAAATAAATATTTTTAAATATTATTTACTGTTAAATGTTTTTCACAGAATTAGTCTATTCGGACATCTGCTCTGCCCTACTATACAATTACAGGTCTTTTCTTTACCTGTAATTTGTCTTAATTTGAATAAATTGAATTAAATTGACATCAATTAAATTTGTGTCAATAAAATAAATTGGAAAACCATTACTCAAAATTCGATCAATGAATCGATTGTTTATAGTAAAGGCATTTGGGAAACACTCCAAACTCGTGATGTCTCTTACAACAGATTCTGTGAATTAGTGATACAAACGTTAACTATTCGTTGAGTTTCCGTTTGTATTGCATTATAATTAAGTAATGCAACAAATTATGAATCATTTAAATCTTTGAATGAATAAAATTAATATTTTTAGAATTTATCTAAAATTTCTTTATTAATAATTGATATAATTTATAGATTATTAAAGATAATTAAAGCCCTGATCTGGGAGGCAAAACCTATTTATAGGGATGTTAATTTCAACACTTTAAATAATTTCTAAGCACTAAATGAAAGCAAAAGCAATATAAACTTCACTTTGCAAGGGATTAACTCTAAGGATAACACTATCTCTAAAGATAATCCCTTGCAAAGTGAAGTTAAAATAATTTTAAGTTGAAGTTAAATAATTCTAAGTATTGAAATTAACATCCCTATAAAGGTTTTGCCTCCCAGATCTATGTTTTAAAGATAATAGATCAAGTACAGTCAAGAAATAAATAGCATGCTTGAACTTGGTGAATAATGCCTAATTTTTATATTGAAAACATTAGTTGATGAGTAAGGTCAATAATTTTAAAGCTTG
>JAQFZI010001346.1:0-10234 GCA_034695605.1 Eupelops occultus | reverse complement strand
ACACACACACACACTCACTCACACACATGCATACATACATACATACACACACACACACACACAAGAATAGAAATGAATAAATAAAATAAAAATTCTCATTAAGTTTTTGTTTGAATTTCTTGTTTTAAAACAGATTTAAAAGTTTTATTATAATATATTATTTATATTTTAATATAATAGAAGATTCTTATGAATGATCACAAAAAGTAATCCGGACACTAATTTAATTGAATATTCTGTGTATGTAATGTAAGGCATAAGAGTTACGATAAAATATATTTTATAGTTTACAAACAGATCTCTAGTTTTGCCTTCCGTTTAATGGCTTTAAAAACTAATAAGAATTTTGAATTTCTTCTCTTAAGACAGAATCAGAAATAAAAATAAGAACTAATGTGTTGTCTCTCAGATATTTCCAAACATTTTTTATTTTTAAATTTAATTTTCATTCAAATTTCAAGTAATAAATAAATGGAGAAAATTATTAGAGAAATGATTTTGAATACGATTTCAAATCTTTAGATGAATTTTATTTAAATGATTCGTTCAAATGATTATAAAATTATGCAAAATTCAGAAGAGTTTGAAGAAAAATAATTTGACGCATAAAATGATGTAATCATACATTCAATTATCGCTCAAATTAATCACATCTTTCAAATCTCACAAAAAATCATTAAATCTGACCATTTTATCCCTTTTCTTATTCTTTCAAATCCATTAAAACCAAGAAAATTGAAATTTCTTTTCATAAATAGATATTTTAACATAAATTTTGCAAATATTTGATTAAATTTGGTCTCATTTTTTGAATCAATTATACAAAAGTTATGACATTTGTTTGATTTTATTATTAATTAGCAAAATGTTTAATAATCATATTTATTATGATGATCAAGATGGAAATTCAGCTACCTCTATTTTCTCAATGTTTAGGGAGTTTTTCAAAGCTCAGGTTTCTTTTGCTTTATCTCAAACTTTGACAAGATTTTTTTTTTTATAACTGATCTTGATCATCTTGATAATCAAAGGGAGCTCAATGAAGGAGATTAGGGGATTGTTGTGAGTGGTGGCAAATCATTTGCAAAGCGCAACAATTTTTTAATAATTTCATTGATGGAGACTCTAAAGTGTAAGAGATTTCTTTCGGAAGAAATTTATTTTAATGTTCAACAAAAATGAGCCCAAAGTTAGGGATAAAAATCGATTCACGCATTAAGTCGTTTTTCTAACTACTTCTGTACTAAAATTTTTGTATTAGAGCTGAGAAAAGAAAAATAATCACAAATTTTGGCGAAAAAATGAACGAATAGACTATTGATTTATTAAAGTGTAATCAATACTCTCTGAACGAAAAATCCAATTATCAGTGCATTCGATAATGTCTATAATGTCTACAATTTTTTATATAAAATTCTTATTCAAAGCCATTGCGAACCTATTCGTAGATGAATTGGTTTCTATAAAATGCTTTTTCTAAAGAACTTTTTCTTATAAATCAATTGCAATTGACATCGATTTCAAAGCTCTAATCGGGTTATAAATTACAATAAATAATTGCTGACAGAAATTGAATTATGTTTTTGTCCAACTTTTTTGGGGCTCAATTCAAGGGGTTTCACATGTTTTTCACCGAATGAGTTATATTCCAAAATATTTTTCAACAGATTTTCAATTTCTTACAACAATTTTTCAAAAGCTGTTAATATGTATACAATATTTTGGGGAAAAACTTCGATAATTCCCTCTTCAAAGCTATTGTCAGCCATATTATCGGATTTGATTGGTTTTATTCAGATTTTTATAATAATAATAATAATGTGAAGCTTTTCAATGATTTAATTTCCGTTTGATTTACAAAATCACATTCAATGCAAAATGAAATGATTTCTCATTGAGTTTTAAAACTTCAATTGTTTGCCATTTGGCTTAACTCTATTAAATATATTCTGAGCTTAATATTAATATAGATATAATGTTTTTAATTATTCAACAGTTTTTTTTTCATTAATAAATTTATGGGAGATTTTGAGCTCATATCTAACAATGAAATCTTGTTTTAATTCCCAGATATATATGTGATTCCTGTTTGAAAAAGAATCCAAAAACAGTTGGCTCTCATTTTTTTGTGTATTAAACGAATTGAAATCATTTGAGAGTAAACACATTTTTTGAGATTTTGTTTCATTTTCTTTTTGCATAAAATTGTTTGCAATCGCTTTCAATTCCCGTCAAAATTAGACAAACAAATTGTCTCAGATTTGTTCATATTATACTGAATCAGAGGTTAGTCATAGGGAAGGGTTTATAGCAAACAATCAAACATAATCAAGAATTTTCTTTATTAAAGTTTTATTATTATTTGAAGTAATAATTTTTTGATGACAAACAAATACATAAACAAATAAAAGTAGATGAATTCTTGAGTTCAAAATGATCCAGTAGACTCGTAGGCTAGTATTTTCTGATTCAGTGTTTCATAGATTGGATTTATTGAAATGAATTAAAAGGAAAAGTTTGGTACAAATAATAACTTTTTATTTGCATTTATGCATTCATTCAATTTATTCATGTTTTGCTTGAAATCGATTCTTAAATGTGTATTCGGAGAGTGTTTTGAATGAAAGCCTTTTTATCGGTGACCATAAGCTGGTAATAGCTGTGAAGGCATTGAAGCCGATTGAGTGCACTGTAAGGAACTGCCATTTTTGCATTTACTGCCACAAATACATACAAGTGTTGGCCCACAAACAAAGTCTGGATTTTTATTTGCAAAGCAATAGTTTGCGAGAAATTGAATATAACGTTATATAACTCGTAATATCAAATATAATAGTATTTTAGTGACAAAGCAATGGCTATGTGTTTGGCTTACAATCAGATCAATACTGTATTATATTCTACTCTATATATTGATGTATAAAAACATATATAATTTTTGGGCAAAAATATTGGACTCATTTTTGTATGCATTCATGTCACCTGCAATGAGGGCGTCAATGGCAGGCCTGTCCTCTCGCATGAATAGCTTATCAATTCCAAGGCTATAATTACTTTCCATTGCAATCAAAGCAATGAATAATATGCTTAAAATAAGAGACAGAATAACCGAATAACAGCACCGAATGAGAAATTGGTTGCGATTGCTTTGTGTTGAATCGCTTAATAATAAAATATTATGGTTTGTATGCCTTTTCCTTATTTCCCATTATAACTGTTAGCTGTGTGTGCGATGTCTGATGGCGTGATTGAGAGACAGCAAACACCGACACACCATCAAAACACACGCTCCAAATGATCACAAAAACATATCATATTATTTAAGAGAAAAAATTTCATTTGAAAAGAAGTAAAATCTCTTTTCTCATTCCAATACAAATCTAAACTTATTGTGAACTTTGAATTTATTTTCTCATTTGAAAAGTTTTCAAAACATACAAAAAATTGTGATTTCTTTGAAAACCAATTCATATTTAAATGCATTTTCTTGTATAACATTTAAAACATTATTTTGAATTTCATTTGAGTTTTTTTTTCTTTAGATTTTTCTTAATATCCATATTTAAGACATAGTTTTTTCTCTCTTTATATTCATTTCGGGTTAACAGCAATTCGTGTACTTTTCAATGAAAGACAATCTATAAAAATGAGAGCAAATCCTAATAGAAATTAAAGAATCAGATCTCAGACATCAAATGGAAATTTAATTTTCGACTTCGCGTCAGAGAAAAAGTGTTTTTATAAATCATAGTTTCAAATGACAGTCATTTTTACATTTAGTTATGTTTTTTATTCGCATTTCATTTGTTTAATACATTTCTAAATGAAAACATTGAGAATAATAAATGAATCAAAAGAATTCAAAATAAATATTTTAACACAATGTAAAAGATTAAAGTAAAATAGATTTATCAATGTCAACTTTTAATTTTCTTTAAAGGTTCAACAATTTTTTCGTAGAACTCGTCCTAAAAGCAGGAAATCGTTAATACATTGAGTTTTGAACTGAAAAATACATCAAATTATTAGAATCGGAGACAAATTTATTCCCAAATAAATTCTATACCTTTCGATCTGAATATCTTTTTTGGTTCAAAAACTTTAAAATAGATTTTTGATTTAAGTCAGTCTTTATTTATAGATTTATCCAAAATTTCTTCTATGGAATCGCTAACAGCTATTTGGGAACAGTTCTGAACATTTCTCAGTTAATGTGACAGATGTTGGACTGTCTGCACAAAACTTGTTAACTCCTCTCATATCTAATATCAAACAACGAATATGTTTTTGAACTATCAATAGTTGTGATATTCAGCAAATGTTTCGATTGCCTTCTCTATCATATCAACAATTAAACGACAAAACACATAGAATAAGGCATTTCCTTGAGAGTCAACACCAATATTGTCCAAGTCTTTGCAAGTCTGATCATAAGCTCATAAGCTATGTCTCAATTAGTGAGACTACACTTTTAGTGTCCAAATATTGGGTGAAAGGGATCAATAAAATCCCTAAAATCGAATTAATGGCTCACAATTTTCAGAAAAGTAAAGAGTAAAGAAATAGGTAGACATATGCACAGCACATATAACATCACATCAATCGTGAGTCCAATAAAGAGGAGGGTATATTTGTCTGTACCTAAGCTTTTGGTATGAAACACCTGCAAAGCATACGCCCTATTATGTCATAAATTGTTTATGAAGCGTCTAAAATGTACAAAGATTTAATTGCACGTACAGTTCAGAACATCATAGAACAGTACAGTCCAGCACCGCCACTATTAGTTCACAATTTCCTCTATAGGAATATAAAAGGTATCCATGTAAAAGTTACCAATTGGAGAGATTATTGCAATTTGGGGTTACCATCGCTTTCAGCCTAATTATAGCTGTTTTGCTCCACCTGTGCTTAAAAAGGTTATTATTTAGCGACTGTTTTGTGACCAATCGTCTAATGAAAGTACAAATTTGAGTGCAATTAAATTTTGGCAAACTTTCAATTTAATGACACAGAAATTCGCGAATTGAATAAAATGGGTTTAATGATGACTACTATGTCTGTTATTCCTCTATTCAGTCCTCTATTGTTAGTCTATTTTTATTGTTATACCGATTCTCACAATTTTCACTCTATTTAACTGATTTATGGATAAAACGTTAGTTTCAATTCATCTGCAAATGAGTCTTAAATACCAGACTCACAGCTCTTCTCAATTGATTCCTCTCTCTTGTATCGGAAAGACTTAAAGAATAGAGTTCTAAACAATTTATACTTCCTTTTCATTGGACTTTCATTATTGAGTTATATATCGAAATCCTTGATATAAAAATGAAAAATCGATTTCTGCCAAACATTTTGTCTTTTGATTCCTTAAAATAAAAACAGATTTTAAAAATCAAATCATTAGATTTCAGTTCATAAAAGTTTTAATCTTTAATATAAAAGCAAAATATTTATTGAGAAAAATCAATAGAAAATAAATATATGTTTTGTACTAAATTTGAATATTTCCAGAATAGGACAAAATGGATAAATGTTTTTCAAATTCAAGAATATTATTAAATGTGAACTAAATGTCAAAGAAATGAAATGATCGGCAAATAAATTACGAAATAAGTTTAATGACTTACTCTAAGTTTTACACAAATTATATACATATAAAAAATATTTGAGAAAATGGATAATAATTCTTGTGTTGAATGACTGCAAATATTGAATAAATAATAAACGGAATTCATTAATACACCGGTACTCTAGTCTTTACAGTTATTATTCTCGACTCAAACTTAGAGTTGGTTTAGAAATTATAAGCAAAATAAATCGAATTTAACTATAAAAATAGTTTGTGTCGTCTGTCTGTCCCTTACGTATTCCACCTGTTACTGCATAATTCTATTCCCTGTGCCGGTACTCCTAATGACAAATAAATTATTATAAGTTCTATGGATTGGTTTGATTCTAGCATTTGATATAATTTTCTTATTATACGGCAAACCATTTTATGTATTGTCTGAAACTTGATGTGGACTTTGCATGTTTTGGCCAAACACTTATTCAACAACAAATAAAAAAATATATTCTAAGCTCTCTTTCCTCTTCTTTACTCTTTTGGCTCTATTAATGTTTTTTCAATTCTCAAAAAAATTCAGTGATGCTCAAGGTACAAGAACCAAGTTTATTCTCAGAAATATATTAAGAATAGGTAACAAACACTATAAGATTTAGAAGAAATAAAAAGATAGATTAAACAGAATAATCATAGAGTATTAATGGTGTGAGTCCTTTGGGCATCGCTCCCAAAATATTTTGATTCGGGTGTAATTTATTACATAAACTTTTATGCCTTAACTCTTCAGACTTTTATTTTCATTTCTTTTTCCACTTTTTCTCTATTCATTTGAGAAGTTTTTCATTCATTTCTCTCTTTTCGCTATAATTTGCATTTATTTTCATAGGATTAGTGTTTTTTCGGTCGGAATATATAATGAGTGTATATCCGAACGCATGCAACAGGAATTG
The DNA here is from genome assembly GCA_034695605.1 of Eupelops occultus. Taxonomy (NCBI): domain Eukaryota; kingdom Metazoa; phylum Arthropoda; class Arachnida; order Sarcoptiformes; family Phenopelopidae; genus Eupelops; species Eupelops occultus. The sequence goes on along the minus strand of JAQFZI010001346.1, from coordinate 3,712 downwards.
CAATTCCAGTGCCAGCTCTTAGAAAATAACTTTTTATGAGATTGTTATTAAAATTTATTGACTTTCATATAGTATTCTAAAAACAAAAACAAAAATACTTGAGTTAATGCCGACTATTACTGAAGTGCTCTGAAGTGTAGTCAAGTGTGTTCTCAATAGTGTTGTGCTGTCGATACACATCCAATCAAATAATTAACTCAATTGTATTTTCATAGTTATTATTTTGATTTTAACCATTAATTCATATGTTTTTCATTGCTTTTATAAACTTAACCAGTAATTTAATAATTGGAATAAATTTTGTTTACCCTCTCTATTATTAAATATAAAAGAATAGACATTAGACCACAGATTAGAGAACTTTATGAACATTAAAATAAATAATAAATAAAATGAGCCAAATTGTATTTGTGCTATAAATCAGTTCCCAAATAATATTTTGATTTCTATGGCGTTCCTCTTCTTTAGTAAAAACTTGTTTCACCAAATGTCAGGGTTTAATTGGTTATCATTACAGGAAAAACGCCCTTTAATTTTGGTTTAGTTTTAATTTTTTCCTCTTTTTTTCAAATGAATATCAGTTTGAGATTAATGTTCAAGGCTATATTATATATTTTTCATTTGAATAAATTGGTTCCGCCTCATCGATTCAAATATTATAATCCTGGAAAGCACTCATCCATTTTTGAGTAAATAAATATATTTTTTTCTGTTGAATTCAAGTTAATTAATGAAATGACTTTATTGTTATTTTTATTATTCCATATATTTTAACAGAATATTAGCTTTCATTGTGTTTGAAGTATAAATCAGTTGTTATTTTAAACTTAGTTTGTTTTGACTTTTATTCCTGGTTTAAAATTGGTTGAGAACACTAAGAGAACGGGTAATAAAAATTCTGGAGAATCCAAACACAAGAGAAACAGTGTTTGTATTAATTATTGTCAACAGTTTTCTCTGTACTTCATTCGCAATATATTTGCCGAGAAAACAGTGAAACTTAAATAAATGTCTCATTCAGTGCCTTAATTGTAACACAAATTAATGAGATCTCAACTTCTATTACATTATTCGCATTCAGACATTCGTTTCATTCAAATCACGAATTTTTCTCTAATGAAAGAAAACAAACACTAAAAATATAACAATCTATAGAATTATATAATTAAATAATAAAATTTAATTCTTGAATTGATTTTTATGTTTCATTAGACAATAATCAGAGCCCAAAACAGTCTTAAATCAAGTGATTTCTCTTTCTCTCTGTTTTTAAGTTTTTGGTTTAGGAAATGAAAAATCACTTTTTGTTTTGTGATTTAAATTTGAAAACAAAGCAACGAATGAAAAAAATTCGATCTGTTTTTCCCGAAAGGTTTATAACGATTGAGTGTATATTTTCAACACAAATGCCATTGCAATCCATTGTCCTTTTTCCTCGAATTCTGCACCAGAATTCGAGTGGTTGTGCGCGGAGTAGAGCTTGTGCTGAGCGTTAACTTTATGTGTATGTGCACAAAAGTTTCCAAAGCGTACAGCTGTTGCTCTCAAACCTGACAGCCCTCACAGCCCTTTCATTTCATTGATTGCTGGCGTATTGATCGCAATATAAATTTCTACAGTATTTCGCTCTTAGAATACAGTATATCCAAAATAAATGCAAAATGTGTTCAAAATATATAACGAATATTATTAGGAATTTTTCTCAGAAAAATACTAGTCTTCAAATGAAAGCATCATTTGGGAGACTGACTGATCATTTGGAGTGTCTCTCACTTTATAACTGAAAATTGTTGCACAACTTGTCTATCAAATTGTATATTCACTCAAATTGATTGATAAATTCAGAATTTGTTTTATCATTTCCAAAATTGTGCTTAAATTCAATTTATGAAAACTTTCAAAATTTTATCGCAAAACCCAAACGATATAATCGATTCTCTGCTCACAAATCGATACAATTTTTTTTGCTTTGAATACTTTGGTCTCTCTTATAGTCAACACAATATTGAATTAGAAATCAAATATATTTTATTATTTCTTTTTGTGAATTCAAAATTCAATTTATTTTCTTATGTAATTGAATTGATTGAAAAAAGTAGTTGAATGAGCGAGTTAATTTTATTCTTATTGGAAATTCTCCTTTTGTTCAGAGAGTCTTTTGTGAGATTAGATGATTGAGAATATCTTGTGATCGAAGAAATCGATGATCACCTTTGAATAAATTGTCTGTTATATCCTATTGTGAGCTTAAAGGCAAAGACTTGTAGAGCGCAGGTATCTAATGGAATGACTCTTACAAGTTATCATTGAATCTGTGTCTTCATTCAATTGAAATTAAATGGATTAAAAATCTAATTTATTCAAACAAACATTCTGTGAAATAACAAATTAATTCAGAAATTCTTTTATCGTAGACTAAAACTGATGGCTATAACCGAAAATCCAATTAATGTCAGCTAATTATGTCGTTATTTATAAGCAAAGAGAGAGAAATAATCAAAATATAGAACTGAATTTGATTTCATCTTGATATTGTTTAATATAATTAACATTCTCTTCGATCCAAAGAGAATTTTGTTATCAGACTTTTTTTCGGCAAAATTTGTGGCAAAAAATTAATTATTTTTCTCATTAGTGAAAAACCATTTGAATGTTTGGAATAATTTATAAAATCATTATTAAGCAAAATATTCATTTAATGTAAATATTGAAAACTCTGTATTAAGTGAAAGTCATTTTTCTGGATCTCTCTCTCTCCCTCTCTCTCCCTCTCCCTCCCTCTCCATAAAATATATGATAGTCTATGCAATTAGTTTTGGTCTCAAATGCAAACTCAACCGGTAATGGACTTTGCGATCGGCAGTCGTTCCATATTTTTCGCTCATTAATAATGTAATTACAATCAAATGTTTAAAAAAATTCAATTCACGTAAAGCCATAAGATTGAAGTCATCACAACTAAAAGTGAAATTAAAAATTTATTATCTTTATACATTCAGTATTTGAATATTTAGAATTCAACCAGTTGCAACTTGCAATTCCCACAAAAAACCAGAGTTCATATATTACATGATTTTGTTCATAAAAATTCAGATCAATTTTTATGAATAGCTTTTTAGATAAAAAAGTAAAGCAATTAAACATTAATGTATTCTTTGGGATACAATGTTTAACAAAACTAATAAAATATTAACCGAATATAAAGGCATTAAAATTTTGGCTTCAAATTAAAAAAAACCAAAAACCAAACCTCAATCTTCTTTTCTATTCTGGATTAAAGAGAAATGTTATGAATTGAACAAAATCTTAGTATAAATATAAAGGGTATTCATATGTGTCGTGACGAGAGAAAGACTGAGCTTTTTTATCCACACCTAAAAATATATACCAGAATCGAGCACAGGATTTGATCCCATATTAATATTGAATGACTTGAGAGCGCTATTCTTCATTAGTCGTTATGAATATTTAATAGATAACTCCAAAAAACACTTTAAGTAAAGTATAATTAATACGGATTTTAATATTCAGGACATAACACGACTTGTATTGAGTGCAAAAAACTTTTATTTTTTGACCGCTCAATAGGAAGGTATTATTGTCCAAACTGGAATTTCGGCATAAGAATTATATCTTTGTGTAGCTTAGACATTCAGGATTCATCATGCCAAATTTTAACTGCGTATGGCCACATTCAAGGCCCGAAATGGCC
>JAQFZI010001345.1:0-10234 GCA_034695605.1 Eupelops occultus | reverse complement strand
CGTTTTAGAACTTTATAAATTTTTTGAGATTAACATCCCTATAAGCAGTGGCGCCTCCGCAATTCCGGACTGAGGTTAAGGTATGAGTGGAGCGTCTTTGGTTGCCTTTCTTTTGTGCAATCAACTAAATAACAGCCTCGACATTAACTTTAATGAAAGTTTTATTTAAATAGAAAAATCTGTTGGTTTCCCATTCGGGCCAAAACAGTGAATGAATTGGAAAAAAAAACATTTGTCTATTTCTCGTCGACATTCACTTCTGGCTCAACCTATCATCAAATCTAACTTTAATTGGATTCTTCAAAAGCAATAAAATAATTAATTTTGAAGCCTTCTGTTAATTACTAATAATTATGATTTAGATTATAATTCATATAAATTGTAGAAACAATTAAAACAAAAAAACGTTAAGTTGTTATTAACCGAGATTTTAACGATTGGTATATTATCAGACCATTTAAGTAGAACCCGGGTTATATTGATTACAATTACATTTTTATTTAGAAAGAGTGAAAAGAAGGCAAACATGAAAAGCATAAATAGAATGAAGAGTCTGTTTATCGATTGGTATTTCATACGAAAAGTGTATTTCATATGAGAATTGTATTCTCGGATGCGTTGTCTTCAGACATATGCCTTAAATTCGATGCTTTATATGTTTGTCTTCTCGGAACTCACAGCAGGCAAACCGTATTTGAACTGAAATGAATGTCGAGTCCGACTGTTGTTCATTATATGAATGCTGGGAATAAGATGCAGTCGTAGAATGAGTTGCTAACCATTGCTAACCAGGCTATTGCTGTGCCAACAAAGTTCACTGAATAAAATGAAAAGTTTTACTCAAGTGTTCTAAATCTCAATGGATTTTAAGGACTGATCGCAAAAGTAATGATGGATTTAATCATCATTACTCTTACGGCGTAGACTAAGTCTGAGATATTGGGCACTACCAAAAGAAAAGACACCTCATAATCATAGACTAGAATTAGCCAAAGGCTGTGCCTGACTTGTTGGGCACTACTGATGGAGCAGTGCATTAGTAGCGACCACTTGCAAAATAAACAAATTCTGAGAAAAAATAATACAAAATTCTGATAATTTGTTGTATTGACTAATGATTTCTCACAACTAATGTTTCGCCGCTTTAGTTATGGCAACAAAAACGGCTGAACATCAAAATAAGAACAAAAATAATGACTTTTGACTCGTTTTCGCCATTCATTTAACACTCATATGAGAAATGCTTTTTCGTCATTTCAAGAATAATATTATTTTAGTTATTTATTGATTAATCAATTATTAAACCAAATAACCAGTGATTCATATTAGACAGACCAAGTATAAAAATAATAGGCTTCAAAAGTAAGCTTGGTTTATTTACTTAATGATAGTTGGAAGCACTTCAAAAGAAGATCCGAAGTGAGTTCAAGATATTAAATGATATAAAATTATGTTTTCAATGAGTTATCGCTTTTAATAAATAGTATTATTAATGTTTTTTACGACAAAATGATAATTAATTAAAATCTTTGTCGGACACAAACATTCAAGAAAATAGACAACAAATTACAAGTGGGGGAGAGAGGAGAGAGGAGAGAGGAGAGAGGAGAGAGAGAGAGAGAGAGAGAGAGAGAGAGAAAAATTGTTATTAAAAAGAAACCCACATTTAAAACAAATCGTTGTCAATATTTCCTTCTTTGACTTATGTTTAAAAATATCATTTGATTATAAGTAATAAATCATTTTTATGTAAATTCAATCAAACTTATAATAACTAAAATTAATGAATTATTGCATTTTTGTCGGATGAATGCATTACTTCAAACTTGAACCTCATCTAAACCTCATCTAAACATTGGTTCGGATGAATCTAATTAACTCTATTTAAAGAAATTTCAATTATTATTAAAATGAATAAATGCGTGGATTTATGGGATATTTATTCAAATTTTTCATTAAAGTTAATTAGAAATCAGAAAATTGAGGGAAAATCTAAGAAATCATAAAAATATTTTCAGATTTTTTTTATTTTATGAAAGTTTTCAGACTTTTGAGTAATTAATGGAAAAGTTTTCTTTAAGGTGTTATCAATTAAATTAAAATCTTTAATATAATTAAAGCCAAATGAGTCGGTTATCTCTTTTTAAATTTAGAATTTTTCATTGATCTTGAATTTTGTGAATATATTTTGACTGTGGATACAATTAAAACCTTGTTATTTTGAAACCTAAATTGATTATGCAACAAATATCGATGTAATTTAGATAATTAAGAGCCAAATAAATGGTTTGAGTTAATTGAGTCGTGAAAATAGTTATAATAAATGTATTATTATTTTTTTGTCCTCAAACTATTTCAATGGATTTAAATTAAGTATTTCATTGATTTTTCCTCGATTATGATTTTTCTTAAAATCAAATGAGTAATGAATGCAATTAACTTTGAAAAATCCCAAAAATATTTCTAAATAATTAAATTGGAGCTATTAAAATTTGAAATCGAAAATACAATCATTTGATTGCTTTGAATAATCGATTGAATTATTAATTTGTTTATTATTTTTCGAGATCTTAACAAAACCAGAAAAATTGATGGCAAGTTTACTTATTTAAATTTACGGTTTAATTACAGGAATCATTTAAAATGTGAATGAACTCGAATAGAATTTATGTTCAAATCGTTTCTATGAATAATTAATCAATTAATTCAGTCGAAAAGAATAATGTATTTTGTATTTTGAAGTCCAAAAGTCGTGTTATTCCCGTTTTTAACGACTGTTTTACTTTTAATTCAATGCAAAACCAAATTAATTGATAATTTCTGAGTCTTTTTTATTAAACCAAAAAAGAAATAAAATTTAATACAAAATTCAATAATAATTATCAATTATTAGGAAAATATCCCGAAAATAAATTTAATTGGTTTATCAACTTTTATTTTTCTAACAAGTTACGTTAAAAATATGTTGAACTATCTTATTTGTTATCAATAATTAAAAAAACCATGCTTATAATAACGTGACGGCTTTTTCTCGAAAGTTTGTTATCGGGTTAATTGAATTATTAATTCAGAATTAAACAAACCTCGAATAATAACATTTTGATCGACTCATGTATTTTGAACTCCAATTGACATTTAAGTCCAAATATTTCAATAAATGTTTAGACATTTGTTGCTATATTTAATTTCAACCGTTTTAATAACTAAATTATACAGGATGCCTAGAGTATATGACTTAACCAACATATTTAAAAGGCTGGACTACAAATTACAGTGCAGCAAACCGGCAAGGGAACAAGCGAATTTTAATACCAATTGACTTATCATAAAAGTTTTTATTATTTTAAATCAGGCATGCACAAGGCACAAGGCCTTCAAACTTATGGGAATATATGGGCATTTCAAAAATACTCAAAATGCCTCAAGATACATTTTTCATAAATTATATAGGAATTTATCGAAGAAAATATAAAATAATCAAGATTAATAATCAAGATTAATTTAAGCAGTTTATTAAAAAAAGACCAAATTGATCATTTTCTTGCCAAAATTTAATCAACTAATAAGTTGTATTACGAAATAGGTTTTATTATGATTATCCCTATTTGATAATACAAGAATTGTATAATCTTATACATATTTATATTATGTTTTGTAAAATTTCTTCACATTTTTAGTTATTTTATGAATAAATTTTGGTAAATTTCCAAAAATTTCGATGGGAAGGGCATACTAGCGCTCGATCTTAGGGGGTTTCAAACATTTTGAACTTAAGGGTTTTTTTTTGGAAAACCTCCTTGTGCATCCCTGCTTTAAATACAATTAATGGTCACTTATTTTGAACTTATTTGAATTGACCTCATTTAAATAGTCTAGAATTAGCAAAGATTAATCTAGTCAATTTGTTTAAAACATCCCATTTAGAGATTTCCCAATCAATGGAGTGGAAGGTGTTTAACATTTCTATTCACTGATCAATGATCAGGATACTCAATAAGCAGACCAATATTTGTGTCAATGGATGTAGTGTTGGTATGCATTGGAGATGTCTTAACGAATATTAGATTTTTATGTCCTCCCCCTTCGACACCATTTTTATGTATATTTTTGATTTTTCAAATTAAAATTTAAAGTGAAAATACAGAAAACTGACGAATCGATTAATTTTATTTTTTGTTGAGAAATACAACATTTTTTAAGACCTGGAATTCAAATCTATTTTAAGAAAAATATTAGGTTTTTTGAAATTTCATAATTTAATAATAATTTTTATTGAATTAAATAAAATTAATCCAAAATAGAATACTTAATGAAGAAAATAATGAGAAAAAGAGAAATTGAGTTCATTATAATTAATTCAAAGGGATTTATGTAACAACTAATGAGTAATATAAACAAAAATTTAAAAATTGTTTCGTCAAAACTTTCTTCACTTCTATTAAAGAAAAACTACAGATAAAGACTATTAAGTTTTTTGTTGGTTACGTAACTCTATTCTTGATGTCGATGTCTTCTAATTAGGTCTGTATTGTCAGCAAAAAAAACATAGTTTCAAATCATATTCGAATCGAAAAAAGCTATTGTTAAGCCCTGGGCCATATCAGTTAGATTGAAACCGGTTCGATTCTAGAACCAATTTCGGTAATTAGTTGTCTGTTCGGTCAAATGCAATGGTGGACATGCTCTTAAAAAGCAGAGATTGGTCAGGGATTCTCCAACTAATGAGATATTTTTTAAAAATATTTTCAAAAAGAGCTCATATATTGTCTACAAACAAAATATGAGATTATATATAAAATATAAAAACTCAGGGTATTTTTTTTGCCAAATATCAAATTGAGGGTGATTACAGAACTGTGATTGCCACATGGCCAAATCAGTTTAAAGTAGATACAACTTATAACTAAATGCAATGCAATTACTGAAAACTCTTGAAAAAGTATGACAGAAGTGAAGGACATTCAAAATAAATTTCATTTAAGATTTAAAACAATTATTAATTTGAATCCAGTGTTTACTCATTGTTCGAGACAATGACCAGACGTCAAATCAAAATGACATTCAAAGCCAACAGTCAAAGAATGATATAATCGTGTAAATTTATGCATAAATTTACTTGTTTATTATAAATGAATTTCAAGCAAACCTTAACGAGAAATTAATAACTGTTCGGTAGACTAATAGTTGTGTTAATATAATTGACAGCAATTTTCTTGCGGTCCGAACAATGACTGCATTAATATTAATATAATTAGTGAACAAAAGACAAAAAACTCAATTTATTCAAAATCTCTGCTTATTATGGAAGACCTTTTTCTAATTTTTATTACAAAATTATAGGTTATCATCAAATATTGAAAATATTAATAATAATTAATAATTTTATCAAAATTTTATACTTTTTTGTGTCAATAAATTCATTTGATTTGAAAAAATGCCAAATATTTAAACTGTTTTTGAGAAATACAAACAAAATCATAAATAATTTCTGAGTAAACAAATTATTCAAATTCATATTAAGCTATTTTTCTGTGATATGATCTTGCTTAATTTTTCTAGATTTGTTTATTTTCAAAAGTAATAAGTTTATAGTTTTTTAACGAGTAAATGATTAGATTTCAAATAATGACATTCCAGTCGCACATCCTTTAAGTTATTCTCAATTTGACGGAAACTGTTATTTATCAGAAGAGAATCAAAAGTTTGCAAAAAAAGTTGAAAAACAAATGTAAAAGCCTTGAAAATGATTACTTTAAAAGGATTGTCAAACAGGGAGAGTTTGACGGAGGAGAGTAAAGAATCAAAATTGTATAGACTTTTAGCTGAATTAATGATTACTCCAATCGATGTACGGTCTAATCTGTTTTTTAGTAACACTAATGAGCATTTTCTTTGAAAATGATTGGAGAAATGGCAGAGATATGATGTGCCCAAACATTTCAGTAAATAATCCTTCAGAAATGTTTTTGATTGCAACATATCTGCAATTTGATTGGTTCTTCATTTATTGATTAATTATTTACTCGGATTAGGAATAATTTTAATGAAAAATTCCCCGAAAAAGATGTAACTATTTTTGGAATCCTTTCAAAAATGGCAAATATAAAGTCAAGGCTTGAGACTTATAGCCTTGGTTACCCCTGGCTGCTAAGTCACTGCTGGATAAGTTTTCAATGTTTGAAAATAAAGCCAATTGAATGTATTTATAAAATATACACAAACTGAGAGTAAGTCGTGAATGTCGTCAGATTAGTCGATAGAAACCTTTTTCAACAACAGTTCTTAAGAGCGACTTCAAGGTGATCAACAAGTGCTTCGAAGGTAAGTCAGGACTTCAACCACTGATACAAGACTTCCAACATTACATTGAAAATAACAAATAACTTCGTCTTTAAGCGAAATTTTTTGAGAGAAAAAATATCTTAAAAAATATCATAGCTTTGAATAGAGTTATGTTTTACAGCGAAATGAGTTATGATTTCACTTCAGATTGAGTTCAGAATTGAAATTCAAAACACATCTCATTCTAAGTCTTGCAAAATAAAACTCAAAATTGAAACTTTAATTTCAAAATTAGATGCAATCGAATACTTTTATTTTTAGCATGGTATATTATGATAGACAAAGATCAAGGCTAATTTAGAGAGTTTTGGTGAAAAATATATTTACTAAACTCAAATAAAATTTAGAAATAAATTTTATGGTTAGATATTTGCAAATATTTGATTACTTTTATCGAATAAATTAAATTGGTGAGAGAACTTGCTTAATTTACAAATAACATCATTAAAATAATTTAACCGAATAGACGTAGATATGTGACATCAATGGAGGCCATAGGAGGCCGAGAGTACGCTCTCTCTCTTATCGTTAAGTTTTTGAAACTTTCCTCTTAGTATATTATAGTATATTACTTAACGTTTTTTTAATTTTAAGGTAAAGTTTCCTTCGGTTATAAAATTGAAGTCTTTTTCCCTCAAAGAATGAGTGAATGTTGAAACAGATTTCCATCAGTGATATTATGACTTCAAATAAGCGATTCTTTCATTAATTCTTTTGGTTTATATATTTTTGAGTAAATGTTTTCCTATAAACAGATAAATTAAGGCCAGAATTTTTGCCAAATAATAACTGAATTTATCTTCAAATTAGAGCAAAAACTGACGCAAATATTTATTTGAATTAAATATAATATTCAAAGCAATTTAAATGTAATTTTATTGACAAATTTGGCATTGAATTGATTCCTGCTATAAGAATGAAATAGTTGTCTATTTAAGAGTTAAATTATTTCCTCTTTTCAATAACACTTCAAATTATTTTAATTCCGACTAAAAATTTATGCAATAATTTGTAACTATAATTAAATTCAGAAATAAAATTAAATGTCTATCATTTGGAGAGCTTTGAACTATAATCTGAATGTTTGGTAGCCATGAAAGCCGTGAAAATACACACTCTTTTGACAACAATGTTTAGTCTATTGCTTTAAATGAACTTTGTTCATTTGTTCGCTTTAATCACCGAAAAAAAAACAATTATCTATAGAAATATCGTTAGAAAAACAATGAGAATGCAATGGATTTCAATTAATGACAAATAAAAAACACACAAAAACAGCTCAATTCATAGAAACAGTAATCTTCACAATACCTCAGAGAAGCTCATACTATAATGTAATGTAGCAAGCCACAAAGACACTTTCACAAGTTCTATTTTAAGAGTAATCAAGGTGACTAATCTCAATTAAATCTTATTTATAATCTAATCATTTGAAATTTTCTCATAATTTCATTTCTTTGGTAAATATTGACAGAAAAACAAAATTTTTAAAATTATATTAAAATCTGTAATATTTTCTGTAATTTAAAGTTTTGCTGATTTTTTATCACATGTTTATTACGTGTATTGTCCACCCCTGCAGTAAAGGTATAATAGCACTTAATTTTATCACTACTGTTGTTATCATTACTGAAAAAGTTTGTAAAAATTCCTCCGAATTTATTAATATATCATTTTTTTGTTTTAATTTTCAAAAATAGAAAAATAATGAGAATAAATAAAAGTGTTTCACATTTCTATGATTACAAATGATTTAATGTAAAACAAGATTTTTATAAATGAAAGGACGGCACAAATTTCCAATTTATTAACTGATTATATGCTTATGTATGAAAAGATAGATAATTATTGCGATCAAAGTCTGGTTTATTATGTAATTGAATCCAACAGCAGATGGAATGGTCGCTCAGTCTTACTCCAAATGCCTAATATTTACTCATTTATAGACTCCCTTCCAATTTAGTAAAACTTATTCTTTAATTATTTTGCTTTCAGTCAAAATCAAATAAACGCCTGTTTTTTGTACAAATTGAAGAATTGATGAGATTTTTTAGAAACAATTTAATTGATTATTTTTCATCAAAACGATCAAGGCATGCATTACACCTAAATTATTCAATTACCTTAAAATGGAATGTAATTAAATGTTAAGCCCATGTTATCGAATTGTCATTGATGAAGGGCAAAATCAATGTGCTCTTCCCTTCATTTTAATGTATAAATGTATTACAAGCTTAAACTTGATTATTTTACCTTGGATTAAGAATATTTAATTAATTATTGGAAAATAAAGAGATAAGAAGTGGAGTTAAATTGTTTCATTAAAATTATTCGGATTAGTTTGAAGCGAAGCGAAACACTTAATTATTTGAGTAAACAACTTATTAGTTTTTTCCATTGATTGCAGTCTTTTATGAAGACTTTACCATAAATTAGAGCAGAGAAAAGACACTTAATATGAGTTCAAATTATCGAAGAATTGAATTACGAAACGATTAGAATTTTGCGATAAGAGGACAGAGTTTTAGTTAAATATTATTTTGATTTTAGTAAACAAGATATTGAGGTCTCGAATATTCTTCATATCTCTGGCGATAATTAAAGTTTTTATATCGAAATTAGTGACAAAACTTTTATTACTCTATGAATATATGCTTTTTATGAATTAAAGATTGAACCAAACATTTTTAGCAGTTATCAAATTCTGAGAATAACCGAACGCCTAGTTTTACCAGTTTGAACAGCTAGTGTATTTATAGCATGATTGTGTGAAAGCGAAATTATCTCTACCTTAAGATTATAATTATTACAAAATTGTTTGTTAAGAAAACGTAAATTTTTCACAACAGTTATATTTAAGTAACAAAATAATGATAATTATTTTGAGTGAAAGTCAAACCTAACTTTTAATGAATCGAAAGTTAATTATTTGATGATTGCGTAAAAATTTAGAGAAATTTTCCTTTAAATTGTTGAACGGGTTTTAAATTGAATAAAAAGTTGAATATGTTTTTTGGTGGTTATAATCAATGAATTACTAAACAAAATGATTTATTCTAATGTCAGAGAACTTGAATTTTCATAATTTTCATGTTTTCCTTGTTTGCAGACAAAGCATAACATTATTTTCGTTTAAATTAAAATTTTATGTGTCGTTTGAAAACTGAGGAAAACTTTGAGAGAATTTCTTAACTTTTTGTTCAAATTTTAAAAATAATGTCGAGTTCAGCAACAAATCTTTGAGCAAGCAAGATTTGATTAAATGCTAAATTATAAGATTTATATTTTTTAGATTTTATAAAACAATTATAGAAACAGTTTTTCAATTTGAAAATCAAATAAATGTGATGTCATTTAAAGCAATCGCATTGTTTTAATGGTAATTGACGTTAATTTCATATGACTTACAGAACCTGTAGCACCACTTCTATGTCCCAAATACCTATTTTTCAATGCGAATGTCAGTCAGTGGGTATAACCAACCTCTTCATCAGTGTTTCGCCCAATTTAGTCGACTTCCTCGCTTTGCCTTTCAACGTTACCTTCCCTTCCCTATCCCATACCATTCGATGCCGGTTTTTCAGGTCTCTCTCTCTCTCTCTCTCTCTCTCTCTCGAGGGCTTCAATGTAAAGTAAAATTCAAAGTTTGAGAGTATGAGTGTTATCCTTAATGTTATTGGTTTGGTCTCTTCAGCTCTCTCTTAAGATTGTAAAAAAAAACATTAGTTAAGGTCTCAGTCCGGAATTGCGGAGGCGCCACTGCTTATAGGGATTTCCAATTAATACTTTGAATGCTAAGTATTAAATGGAAGCAAAAGCAATTTTGAATACACTTTGCGTTTTAGAACTTTATAAATTTTTTGAGATTAACATCCCTATAAGCAGTGGCGCC
>JAQFZI010001344.1:0-10237 GCA_034695605.1 Eupelops occultus | reverse complement strand
CATTTGAGGCAATATTCAGTTAAGGCAATGATATCTCCATTCCCCAAACGGTTGCCAAAAGTGAATACTTACTGTATAATACTACTGTAAATACCATTATAGTAATCATTATAGTAAATAGATATTTAACAACTTTAAAATTGAGCATTCTCATAATTCTATAGTAAGAACTATATTTGAGCCATTTTATAGAATGTTCTTGGTGCTTTTTGAAAATTAGTATTATATTATTAAAATGATGTGGCATAAAGAGAACCACCTTGCCACAAACACCTTGCTAATTATTAAACTAATTATTTATGATATCTGGCAAATGATAAAAAAAGGTACAATTTAATGGATGTTTTATTACTCATTTGATAAACTGATAAAATTAAAAATTGTTTGAAAAATATGATTGTCTTAAGTGTTAAGTCTATGAGACACTCAGTCTTTAATTTGTTATCATTTGAATTGAAATCTTGAGGGAAATGGTTTGATGTCGTCATTAAGTAATGCAAACAATTATATGACTAAACTTCAAACATCGGAAACGAGTTTTACTGTGAGTGTAATAGTGAGGGGAAGGCCTTCAATGAATCACTTGTGTAAGAGATGGCAAAACAGAGCCAACAAAAGAGTGGAACAGTCATTACAGTGACTGCCAGTCATAGCAACGGATTATAAGTTGAATCAAATAATTGGGAGCATTAAGTGGTTTATAAAGTGTTTAACATTTGAGTCGTACTGTAGTTGTTATCAACACTTCTATTATTCAAACTTTTTATATATTTCTCTCAAACTATTGAAGAATATTTAATTACCGAAAATGGCGAACATTTCGACCACAAGTCTTCAATTGACGGACGACCAGAGGGGAGAACTCTCTCAACATTTTCAATCTGTAAGTCTTTAACTTTGGTTTCAATGAATTTATCGATTTTTGACAAATATTAGACTAAACTTATTAAATGTTTGACAACTTTTCCAAAACTCTTCAGTAATAGAATCAAAAATTTATTATTATTTCTATGAATTGTTTAGAATTTAAATTCAATAAAAGCTTAAAATTTGATTTTAACTCATATTAAGTAACAAATTATTATAATTTAGTAAATATTAAACAAATAACTCAATAATAAAGTTCTTAACTTTGAAGAGACAACAAAATTACTTTTATAGCCTTTATATACATTATATATAATTATATATATATATTGAATATATTATTCAGTATTTAAGAAGTCATTAAATGATATAATTATCTTAATTATTGATCTGTTGGGTGCGGTATGTCTTATGGATAGACATATTAGTCTATAAATGTCTTGAAAATGATTCATAATTTTGATTTTCGTCAATCATTAGTCATGTCCTGAAGGGATGTAATGTTTGCAGATCTAAGTTCACTGAATCACTGCAATCGATACCATATGCGAGACATTTGTCATCAAAAGTACATTTAATTGATTTCCCATTTCCTTAAATAAGTGCAATTAATTTTACTCAAAATTACAAAATATGGGAAAAATAAGTCAAACATTTGTTAAATATTTGAGACTAACTTTTGATAACATTTTCAACAAAAGTTGAATCAACTATTCAAAAGTTTTATTTATTTATTTTTCATTTTATTCGTTACTTAAATGGTTTTATTCTCGAATTAGTTTTTATAATCTGAATGACATTTTTGGAATCACTTAACTTAAGTTCAATCAGCAAATGTCCAAATATTCAAAATATTTTTCACTCTAAGGCTATATTGTATTGTATTAGAGATTATCTGAAAATATGCCAAAAATTCTGGAAAATATTTGTAAAAAGTTAGTGAAAAATGTTTATTCCCTTTCGGTTAACGCCTAAGGCTTTCAATTCTACAAATAAACAAAATACAAAAAAAAATATCCACTTTTTAACCAAAAACAGTGACTCATTTGAAAAATTGCGTCAATATATGTGAAATGAGAACCAATTAATCAAAATCAGAATTAAATATAAGTTCAAAAGTATTTCCCATAAATAAGAACTTTAGAAAAGAAAAGATCATTTATCAGAATATTATATACATATTGTATAATATTGTGTCGAATAGTATTTAATTCTAATGAATTGATTTAAAATTTAGTCCACAAATCGATTGTCATTTAATAATTGGAAATTGTTTAACACAATTATAATCTTATGGAATATAATAGTTAATTCTCGGTTGACATTAATGAAAATTTGATAAACCTAGGTGTAATCTGGATCTTTAATTCAAAAAGTTTTTTATCTAAATTAAATAGCCTTGATATTTTGAAAATGATGTCTCAATTTTTATCTATAATATTCACTTATTATCTGTCAAATGACTGATTTATGTAAAAATAATGAAATGATCGATAACTTTATTGACTTTTCTTTAAATTTAACATTTAATCAAAATTTTCAAAAATTTATATTATTTCACACTTTAATTGAAACGATCATTAATTTTGATAGTATCTATAAATTTGATTTCCGCTCAAGTATTTAGGGCGCCGTCACATAAATATTAAAATGTCACTAAATTCCTTTTAAGTTAAAGATTGAAGGCTCTATTAGGGGTGTAGTTTTCACTTTTGATCCTAGGGTAATCTAACAACGAGGGCCCCATCACTGCTAAATGACTGCTTAATTGACAACTTTTAAACCCAGAAATGAATAATAATTTAATTGTTTAACAGATCGATAGCGACGGAAATGGGTTTTTAGATTTGAGTGAATTGAAAGCAGCCCTCGATATCGTGGGTCTTAAGTTACCGCAATGGAAGGTCAGGCAAATGATTGAAGAACTAGAAAGAAAACGACCAATGGATAAAAGGGGACAGTTAGATTTACCTGAGTTTGAAAAGTTGTGCTCAGATTTAAAAGCTCAAGACGTAGCGCTCACATTCAAAAATATGGTCACAAAACGTGAAAATCTGCAACATTTGGGGGGAATGTCTGAAGCAAGTAGTGAAGGAACTACTCATTCGGTTCGTCACGAGGAGCAAGTTGCATTTTCCAATTGGATTAATTCACATTTAATTCACGACAAAGATTTGAAACATTTACTTCCCATTGATTCTGAGGGACGGGAACTCTACGATAAAGTAAAGGATGGAATACTTCTGTGCAAAATAATAAACCACTCCTGTCCTGACACTATTGATGAGAGGGCTATCAATAAGAAAAACCTAACCGTATATACAAAACACGAAAACTTAACTCTGGCTCTCAATTCTTCTCAAGCGATCGGTTGTAATATAATTAATATCGATGCACACGACCTGTCCAAAGGAAAACCACATTTAGTATTAGGACTATTGTGGCAAATAATCCGAATCGGTTTATTCAATCAAATAACTTTAGAGCACTGTCCGGGTCTGGTCCAACTCGTCGGAGATAACGAAGAGCTCTCAGATTTGTTGCGATTATCGCCAGAAAATATATTAATTCGTTGGGTTAACCATCACTTGGAAAAGAGTGGAAGCAATCGTCGAATAAATAATTTCACGAATGATATCAAAGATTCAGAGGTTTATACAATTTTGTTGAAACAAATAGCGCCGCAGAGTTCGGGCGTTAATACGGCTGCGCTCAGAGAAAGTGATCTCTTGCAGAGGGCAGAGATTATGTTACAACAGTCCGATAAAATCAATTGCAGAAGTTTTCTGACCCCTCACGATGTTGTTGAAGGAGTCTATAAATTGAATGTTGCTTTTGTCGCCAATTTGTTTAACAATCATCCGGGTCTCGACACACCCACAGAACCTCTTGAATTAGAGAATATCGAAGAGACCCGAGAAGAGAAGACTTATCGAAATTGGATGAATAGTTTAGGTGTTTCGCCGTACGTTAATTGGTTGTACAGTGATTTAGCCGATGGTTTAGTCATTTTCGAGTTGTTCAACATTATAAAACCGGGTGTTGTTAATTGGCCCCGAGTTCACAAATCTTTCAGCAAATTGAAGGGATTTATGGAAAAATTGGAGAATTGTAATTATGCTGTCCAATTGGGAAAACAACTTAAATTCTCTTTGGTTGGAATCGCTGGTCAGGACATTTCTGAAGGAAATCCAACTCTGACTTTAGCACTTGTTTGGCAATTAATGAGGGCATACACTCTCAGCATTTTGACTCAATTAGCCACAGAAGAGAGTAGCGGTCAGGCAATTGTTGAGTCAGAAATTGTCGAATGGGTTAACAAAAAGGTAAACAAATAAACAATTAAATGATTAGAGAAATAGTTTTGATTTTATTTTGTTTTTAGTTAAAAGAGGCCAACAAATCATCACTGATTCGCAACTTTCAGGACTCATCTATTTCTTCTGCTCTTCCAGTGATTGATCTCATCGATGCCATAAAGCCTGGTTCAATTAACTATGGTCAAATATTAGCTGGAAATACACCTGAGGTCAGTACTCAATGATTGGGTTACGAATACTTTATTTAATTAATCATTTATTGAATAAATAGGAAAAGTTAGCGAACGCTAAATATGCGATATCTATGGCCAGAAAAATTGGGGCCAGAATTTATGCCCTCCCCGAAGATATCTCCGAAGTGAAGCCTAAAATGGTTATGACAGTCTTCGCATGTCTTATGGCCAGGGATTACATTCCGAATATGGGATCCAAAAATCAAGAAAATAATTCCAATGAATAAAAGAAATAATATTACAAATAATTCATAAGTCATTCCATTCAAACATTTTGAACATCAATTTTGTAATTAATTTGATTAACATATTGTGCCTTAATTTTGAAATTTTGTTGAATTTTATCCATAGCTTTGTTTTAAATGATTGTATTCGTTATAAAAGCCATGACTTATTCGTTGATTTTCTATCGTCCGGTGCTATAGATTTACGAATATTTTTTAAGAAACAAAATTAAGTTTAATTAATAATTCATTTTTTATTTACATTTTTAAGAAATGATTATTTTTTTATGGATTGTATTTATAAAACTTGACTGAAGTTCCGGTTAATGCAGTCATAAAATACTTATTTGTATTAAAGTTATGGATTAAAGACGTGTCCAAAACGGGAGATTTTGTTACTAATTTTTGCAAACACATCCCTGAGCTTAAGTCCCAAACGATGGCTCCATTAGAAGACTCGTCGGCCGCACAAATCAGTGCTGAGTTCTCATCTGAAGGATTAGCGAATATTCGGGACCGACTAAGTTTGACCTGTTGTTTACCCCCTTCAAAAATATGAACCACTTCCGGCTGAATACTGCGCTCTTTGTTGGGATCGACCATCACTTTAAAGTCTATTACCTTTTAATTAAAAAAAAATGTGAAATTAAGTGCAAAATTTTGGGAGACATACGTAATGAGTCTTATTTATGTGTTTAGAAGAGGGTCGACATGAAAGTAGAGCTAATCCTAGTTTTGGCTCATAGTGGGCCGAACCGAAGCGACCCTCAATTGGTATCTTGTGAGCAGTGAAGTCAGAACTACTGATAGTATCGTTAAAACAATTTCTTTCATATAAACTAAAATTTTGAAATTGTGTCGAAAGTATTCCATTTATTGGACCCACAGATGACTGGAATTCTATTTGATTGAGTGATACAACTGGTGTTGAGTCCGAACAGTTTAAATGGTCGACGTGTGAAGACATCATTCGAGTATCAAATAAAAGAATGCGTCCGTTATTGAGTCCGACATAAAATTCGCGTTTGTTTTTAGGATTAAAAGTGACGCTCCAGGCGTCCACTTCTAAATTATAACTCATTATTGACGACTTGTTCAGAAGTGAAGTCAATTTAACAGTTTTGTCCAAAGAAGTGGTCAGAATAGTTCCGTCGTAAGCATTAATTTCAAGGTCTCTGATTGTCTTCGAGTGAATGCAAATGTTATCCGATTTAAAGTCATTCAAAAATATTTTTTTGACACCAAATCCCGGAAATAACTGATTGTTTGGATTTTGTTGAGAGACAGCTATTATCTCGAAAAGAGGAGAATAACCCAAATGACGACAATCTCCCGAACTATTCATTTCGATCTCTTGAACGAATTCAAACGGAACCAATTTTTTATTTGTCTGAAGACTTTGGATTTTTATTATATTTTCAGTGTTTTTATGGTTAGAACTCAAGTGTTGTACTCTTTGTTGACAATCGATGTACTCTTTCTTAAGTCTTTCATTTTCTTTCAAAACTGATTTCAATTGAATGGATGTTTGGAGGGCCTGGACTTCAATTTTCTTTCGAAGCTGTCTTTCCTTTTCTAGAAGTTCAAGAGCTCTGTCCCTTTCACTGGTGTCTAAAGCCCTCAAATTACGCGCATAAATAACACGAATGTCTTTCTTTTTGGCCGTTTTGTTGCATTGCGGACACCTCTGATTCTGAGACTTCTTTGGGTCCAACCACTGCTCAATACATTTGCGGCCAAACAAATGACCACAACTTAAAGACACTAATTGATGGACACCACAAGTGGTCCAAATTTCAGTGCATATAATACAACTGTTGTCACTATTGTCTTGAGTGCTATAAACTGATTCATTAAATGTAGTAATTTGTGGTTTAGAGTCATAATTGTGTTCACTTTGGAGTCGTTCCACCTCTTGGTTTACACCATTTGTTTCATTTGTTTCACTATTATTTTGTGGAAATATTTCATTTATTTGATTACTTTCTTCATTATTTGATTCCGAATCAATTATTTCAACAGAAATGTTGTCTTCAGTGTCTTCATTATCTTCAATATCAGTCAAACTATAATTATTGTCATCAATAAAATCTTCCAAACTTTCATCAGTTGATTCTTCATAGCCTTCGTAATCAAAAGAATCATCCATTGATTCGTTTGAACTCATGAGTAATTTAATCAAAATTTAGATAAATTTAATCAATAAAATAAAAGATTTTTTAAATAAATATATCATTAATTTTAAAATATATATATAAATCGAGACAACAATTGACCAAAAAATCAATTAAAAAGATAAATGTTTTTATTACTTTGCATTTGGTTTTGAATTTTTCAAAATAAATACTTAAAATTTCAAAATTATCTTTCAATATATTACGTAAACTTATTTTACTGTCTTTTCCCAAAACAAGCAAGTTGTTTTATAAAATAATTCCATTTTTTTATTAATTTAATAATATTCATTTAAATAAGATTTTATTCTCTATTTAATTAATACTGATAGAAAAAAAATATTTTGAGTAATATTAGATAACTTTAATTAATTTTGAAATTGAAATAATGGACAGACTGTGAGATATTGTGAAACAAACATAACTTATTATATTCTACTTTTTTAATGCTTTTTTTATAAGTTTTGAGTCAAATGTGTTTTCATTAAAATCAATTGAATCTTTTAATTGTTTTGAATTTAAACAATTGTTTTAATCAAAAGATGACTTTTTATCACTTCATAAACTGTTTGTTTTTGACATTCGCTCCGATAGTAATTTTATACAAATGTTCTCCGCTGTAAGACTCCTTTCGTCACATTTTTATACAATTTTATGAAATTTTTCCCTAAAATTAATTTAATAGTTCAGAATACGGAACAGTTTGGAGGGCTGGTATCGGCGTTTTGGCTTATGTTGTGACCCAAGTATGCAAATTGTTGATAATCGCAGCGGTTATGACACCAAACGCTTTGTGGAGTCAATTGATTGATTGCATCGGAATGTATTGGTTTTTAGTAAATCAACAAAAAGCTTCCGTCGCTTCCGTTAAGATATTAAGTGAGATAACACTTCAATTCATAGTTTTTGAGCTAAAGTTAAATATTGTCTTTAAAGGCATAGCTTTGGGCTGGAGTTTAGGTGAATCCATATTCACTCGTTTAGTGGACTTTTATCTGAACGCCCGGTCCATGCAATTTGATTGGAATCATTTGCTGAGTGCTACCGAAGCCAACATCGTTTTGGTAGGTTTATAGTCTTATTACCAGTGCTATGACTTGTGATGACATCAGTACTTACTTTTTGTTTAGTTGCAAAACATAAGCATTTGTGCGCTTCTCTGGCAGTGGAACAGAAATGCAAATAAAGTGTCGGCTCTAATAATAATCATTTATTTAATGAGTGTTTCGTTATTTGAAATTAGTTTAATGAGTAAAGTCGGAGCACTTTTGGGTCTGTCCACACTTACTCTCTTCTTAACTAATTAATTGTCATTTGTTTTACAATAAAATACATTTTATGTATTAAAAAAAAGTCATTAAATATAATAAATAGAAATTAAATGAGAATCAATACATTTTTCAAGAAATTAATTTACGTTAAAAAAAATGAACAAAATATTTGTCAAAATCTTATAATTCAATTGTTATATAAAATAGTGAAACGAAGCAAATGTTAAGATATTATTTACAATGAAAGCTAAATCGAATCAATTGTTAAGTAGATGTGAGCCACGGATGTTCTTTGATTGCCGTTTTGTCGGTCTCTCCGTAATCGTAAAGAATTTCTTCAGTTTTATGGATATCTCTCAAAGCAATGAACACCAAATGCGGTCTTCCATTGGATTCAATAAGTTTTGTCTTACAATTTGGAGCTTTTCGGCTATGATTTATAAGTCTACCGAAGCGACCGTTAGGTTTAGTGGCGTCTATACACCAGACCTTACTATTCCAATGAAAATAATACATATAACAACCGGCGCCCACCAAAGCATACGTAACCTCTTTAGACTAAATTAAGACAAATATTAATATAATTTTTTATATAAATTAATAAAATAAAGAAAAGAGAATACCTTTGCTTTTTGTATGTCTACCAAAACTCCGCTGTACTCACAGATGAAGGAACCCTTTGGAATAGTTTTGGTGGCGATAACTCCTTTGCCTTTATCGCCAAACTCTTCAATGGCCAGACTATCCGTTGGATCACATTTATTATTCAAATAATATTTAATAAGTCGTTCCCTTTCAAGTTCTAAAGCTTTTGCTGTCAAACGCTTCCGAGTAGAAGAAAGTGTCGGATAATATTCAGTAATCAGATGGTTATCCGACACATTCTTTTTCTTTTCCTTGGCTTTGGTCAGACCATCGATTTGGGGTTTGGGTGAAATGATTTCACAATCAATATCACAATTATGTGAGTCGTTGTTCATTAAATTAATTGAATTTTTTGTGGTTTTCACACTTTTCTTTGATTTTGTTTTAGGCTTTGATTTAACTTTTGTTGTCTTTGATATAGAATTCATTTTTAAATGTCTTTTAAAAGTAAAATGATATTTGAATTATCTATAAATTTGATTAAAAATTAAAACCAAATAAAATTAAAAGTAATATAAAATTGAGTGACTTTTGTGTTATTCAAGTCTTTTAACCCAATTTTTAAATCGCGTCGATATCTGCGCCGACTCTCGCTTTACGTTTTGTTTTCAAATAACCAAAAAACCATAAATTACTTGAAACTAAAACTAATTCAAATTTGGTTCAATCAAAGACTTAAATATTTTATTGAATAAGATTAAAACAAGTTTTAATTTTCTATAAATTGTTTTTAAAAATACTAGATTTGTTATAATCACTATTTTGTTAATTAATTATAAAATAACAAATTGTTTGATAATAGAATTGCGTTATTTATGCAAACCTTTTAAATATTTGCCTTCAAATGATTGGTCGACGAACTGATAAAAGATTTGAATTTGAAGTGATTTCAATTGGCTTTCAAAAGGTTTACAGTTTTAGTATTAAAACTTTAACTTCAAATTACTTTTACTTTACTTTTATTTATAGATTTCATATTTTCATATTATCCTCATTATGTATTTAATTTTGTTTTAATTAAACATTTTTTTTATAAACAATGATTTATAATAAAGGCACACTATATTTACTTGATAAATTAGCAAAAATCTTTTAGATTTATCTTTGGTTTCATTTTTATTATTTATATTCTAAACATTAAAATAGGGTCCAAAAGGGTTCAAATATAAAAAGTTCTAAAAGTATACAATTTATAAACAGCATATCTGACACTAATTGTTCATTGCTTTTCTTAATTTTGGTATAGAAAAAGAGAAAAATCCTTCAGAGGAGAGAGGGGGAGAGGGAGGGGAGAGAGAGAGTCAGAGAGAGAGAGAGAGAGAGAGAGAGAGAGAGAGAGAGAGAGAGAGAGAGATTGACTTGCTCAAACTAACTTAAATGATTGAAAGCATATAGAGATGTATCGATCCCTACTCTTCTGTAAAGTCATAGTTCTCTACAACAATAGTGTTGTGTCTGAACTGTTGGTTGGATTCACTCATTGCCTGTGAGTTGTGTTGAAAC
>JAQFZI010001343.1:0-10241 GCA_034695605.1 Eupelops occultus | reverse complement strand
TATACTCCTTTCCAGGGTCGCAGTTTCAAGGAGATTCACATTCGGGGAAACACCGAAATTTTGCAATACCTGTCAACTGTATAACATTTTAATACATTTTATGTTACTAAAAATAGAATGTAATAAATCAACCACCTTAAGACCCTCCTCCAGTACCTGTTAGTACCTAGCACAACCTAAACCCAACCCTCTACAAGTAGATGTTTTTAATACAGTTAAGCCTGGAGAACCTGTTCTCAAAACCGGTACTGAAGAACGTTCTAGAAGGTAATTTACATAGAGACAAAGGAATTAAAAATAAAAATTGAATTAGTGAGCTTAAAAAATAACATTAAACAGTCTCGAGCTGGTCCTTGACCAACCCTTCTAAGCCTTTACACGCGTAACATAGACCATCCTATGGGATGGATTACTTAAACCTTATTGGTTATTAAACTTATTGACGTATCTAAGTGTACTGAATTTAAGCGCTATAAATTAGTGATGTCACACATCCGAGACCTTAAACTCGATCTAAAACTGAAACCATTTCTTGAGTTATTTAGTTCTTGAGTTCCACGATATGGCGCTCTATTTAAATTGTGTTATAACTGTACCATATTACACTTTTCCCCCGTTTTACAAAAATTTTGTCCTCAAAATTGTAACTAGTTTTATGTCACTCACGTTGATTTTCGTTTCATTTTGAAACTTCTTGTTTAAATCACTTTATTTGTGAGTTCAATAATACTAATGTTTATTCATGGTTAATTTATTTCCTCTTTTTTATAGAAACTTGGCCATAGTTACTATAGTTCTTATTCTTCTTTTAAAGTAACTCGGTCATTATATGATTGGTAAATTTTAACAACTGTATTACCTTTTATTATATCATAGTTTTTGTGTGACAAAGTTACTTATTTGATTGAAAGCCACTTGGCTTTATTCTATTTATTATAATTTGTCATTCAATGATAGTATAGTTCTATATTTTAAACAGTAAAGGCTATCATGGTTTGACGTGACAATTATAAATAAATTAGTTCCCTAAATAAGTTATGGGTAAAATATTCATTATATTCATTTAATTGCCTTAAATTTGTTTCATGTGCACATTTATTTCATTTTATCATATAATAAATTATTTTCCTACTTTACCTTGTAGGATTTTAAGTCCTTTAACCATGAGTGCATTTATACATTTATATATTTTTCATTTGACACTTAGGGGTTCATGTAAAATCTAAACTCAAATCTATATAACTCTTTACAATATTGTTATTTGTGTTGATTTGAATCTATTAATATTTTTGTAAAACAAATTCATATTTAATGAACATCTTTAATATAAATAAAAATTATAGTTTCTAATGGCAAGGTCATACATTGATCTTGCGCACATAAATAATTTTGAGAGTCAAGCCAAAATCTGGAGATCTAATCCGCCTACTTGGGATCAGCGGATCCATATATCTCTTTAATCAAGTTATAACTCGCATCAAACTATGGACTGAAGAGCACTTTCCAATTCAAAATAATTGCCCAGAGTTTCGATTTCATTGTTCTTAACATCCAGTTTTGTTAATGGTCTTGGTATGAGAGCATACCCAGGTAATCTTATTGTTTGACACTTATTGAACAAAGAGTAGGTGCATCATCAAAAATGCCATGATCCAAACTATTTATTTATCCCATGAAATTTGTTTTTGAGACCAATTTGATGATGCAAATTTAATTTGTTTACATATCGTTATTATTATTATTATTATTATTATTATTATTATTATTATTATTATTATTATTATTATTATTATACAATAACCTCTTGTTCTACACTTTCGGTGGGGTTTTGAAATATGTTTTTAGATTGACAGAAGTGTGTATTGATCGGTATCCTGTAAGTTACCTATTTGTTTGACTTTTAAATTCGATGGTAAGCAATCCAGGCATAAAGTTATAGGGGTGTCTGTGATAAAAATTTTTATTTTTTCTTCTGATCGGTCTAACGCCACATCATTCCAAACTTTTAATATTTCTTCAGTTACATTAGGACATTTGAAAACCATAAAAGAGCGACAAAGGCTTGTATTTTTAGCAAATATTTTAATTTCTTTATCTGTGAGTCCACTCACAAAAGTTAAGTGTAGAAGCAAGAGAGATGATAATCTTGCTAAATGTGTCATACTATCTTCATCCATTCTATGAGTCCCCATTAGCCTAAGTTGTTCCAGTTTAGGACAAATTTGTGGTAGTTGACCAAATGTTCTATTGGTTAATTTGCAAGTACTTATTTTGGTTCCGGCAATTACCAAAGATTTCAAATTTGGTAACCTACTCAATACAAATATTACTGTGTCGTCTGTTAATACGGAGTCTTTATTTCGGTTGCTTTCTTTAAGTAAGAGAAGCTCTAATTTTTTCAATTTTCCGATGTCTCTCAATGACCTGAATCCAATTGATCCAAAGATTAGCTTAAGACTTCTTAAATTGATAATATTATTTGTAATTATGGTTAGATCAGTAGTATTAATATTATTTATCTCCAGTCCTAAATGATTCAATTTTTTTCCGTTTTCGGAAATTAAAGCTTTGAGTGCAGGATTACAGTCTTCAATATGATTTAATCCGATCCATATTTCTTTAAGTTTTGGGCCAACATTCTCCAAGCATTCCCAAGTAACCAAACTTCCTGGGTTTATTGCTATCAGGACTTGTAATTCTCGCAAGTCTGCCACTATAATACTCATTGATAGCTCATCTAATTGACAATTCGAGACATCAATCGACTTTAATTGTTCAAAACGAACACATAAAATTGCGATTCCAGTCCATGTCAGATTCTGACATCTATTTAAGCTAAGCTTTTCAATATTCGGAGTGTTTTGTCTCAAAATAGGAATCAAAATATTGCTAATTTTGAAGTTTTTCAACATTAACTTCTTCAAATTTGGATGAAAACTCATCATTGCATTAAACTCAAACCAGTTAATAGAAGACGGCTCCCTATTTGCGTTTAATCTTCCAATATATTTAAATGCAGGCTTTGAACCGCAAATAGAATCGATATTAGATCGCCAATTTTTACAAACCAGTCTTAATTGAATCAGTTTTCGCCAATTTTCTATCTTTCTTAAATTGTCAAATATTATTTGAAGAATTTCGTTTGGCAACTCGTTAATATTCTTAATTGAAGCGGTAATCATTGGTGTCAATTCGGTTACGTCTGCATCCTTTAAAATACTGTTAGATACCTTGTCATTCGTATAATTTATTTTAGGCTTTTTATTATTATTGTCTTCCTTGGAAATACTAGAAATTTCATTGTCTCTGATATTTCTTTAACTTGTCTTCTTTTCAACATTCACCTCCTTTGAAGAGCTTGCAATTTGCTCATCGATGAGGTATCGTGTGTTGGGCTGTCTATCGAAATTTTCATTGCTTTTATCATTTGACATTTTGCACTGCTTTTATTGAAATAATTGACAATTATTTAAACAAAATTTGCACTTTGAAATAAAATATTTTTTACAAACAAATTATATTAACACTACTAGACCGGTATTTTTGCTTTCAAAGTTATTCTGTTTGTGGTTATATAAGCTGTACTTAAAATATATTTAAAATATAATTTTCTTTAGATTTTAATTCAAATTTATTATTCCTTATATTTTTGATTTGAATATTTGATTTTTCTATCAGTTCAGACCTTGAAGTGTTTACGAAATAATAGGCAAGAAAAACAGTTTTCTTTTTTATAAATTTTGTAATAAGATTTGTTATTTTCAAGGTTTGTGGTGTGATTTTCAAATAATTATTTATTTAGTAATTAATATTAAATAATAAATAATTATTTCAATTTATAACTGTAATAATATTATGCGCAAAAACTATCACATAAAGCATCTATATATCCTTCCGCATCACTGAGAAAGACTATCATACTTCCCATCCCTACTTTCTTATTGATTTTTTGTATTTTCTGTTGATTACTTGTTTACATAAAATATTTTATTGATCAAGATTTATCAAGGCATCACATTTTACACATGAAAATGTGACATGACAACATCTTTGGGTGAGTGTTGTAATTACGTCATTCATCACTTTTCTTGCTCAAAGTACATACAATTTTAAGAAATAATTTGCTACCGAATTAATTGCAAATCATTTCACACATGATATAGAACTAGTTAAATAAACAAAAGTTTCCTGTTACTGCTATTTGTCAAGGAACTATGGCCGATAAATGAATCGGTTGTTTTATTTAAAATGAACTTGATACTATAAAGCTTTTATTCTTATAATTTATATCAAAAATTAGTTTGCACAAGCTTACTACATCAATAAATGTGTGCTTGCAAATTAGTTTTATTTTGTTTTGTGCTTATTTGTTTAGTTTAGCATAACCTGGGTCATTAATTAATTAATATCTTTGACAAATACTCATTAAAAGTACGGTTTAGTTTTGAGTTAAGTCAGAATCAAAATTAATTTCATATTTGAGACGAGCCAAACATTGAAATCTAATAACCAAGAACTCTTGGCACAAGGTGTTTTTTATTTTTTAATTAGCAAAGTTAAACAGCAAATTACCTTGTGGTTTTTCATTGCGCATGTTTTTAAATTAATGCAAGGTAATCAAACTAACAATTGCTATATTTAGGTAATACCACCTTGGTGATGGTTTGATTACTGACATCAGTGAATGCTTTTATAAATCAGATAATTGTCTGAAAAATATTAAGTAATTTCTTTGAAAACTAAATTCAATTAAATGACTCATTCGTTTATTGCAAGAACTGTTCTGTAGAAACACAGAATGAAATAAAAGTATTCATTACTTAACTCAATTAGAAAATTCATTTAAATAGTGTTTTTAGTTTTCATGGCTTATTTAAATTAAATTTAAATATTCTTCACTGAATTGGATGCAATTAGCAACTGGATAACATTTATAACAATTCTCAAATCAAACGTTAAAATCAAATATTTATATAATTATTATTCAAAACGTATTGCTTTTGATTATTAATATTAATGATATTAAAATTTCAATTTTCATAAAAGTCTTATCTTGTCATTAGTTTTGCAAATTTTGACATTTAAAAAGTTACAAATCTAAATAGCCAAGATAATAAGATCTTTCTAGAATCATAAATAAAACTTTCCAAGATTCCCGATTTTGAATAACCCAAAAGTACCCCGTTAAATTAGGCATGATTAAATTTAATTTGATTCTAGCTTTTAAGCAAAAAATGTTGCTTTTCCGCCATTTTCCTCTGCTATATCACCCCCGGTGACTGTCAAACTTAGTTACCCCTGATCCTATTGAACGTTCGTTTTTAAGTCAATTGACGTTCGCTTTTATATATTTTTTTAAGTTTTTAATTATTGAATACATCTTTGAAAATATTTATTTACTCAATAAGGCAATAGTTGTGTTATTTGACACCAAAGTCCAATAGGCACACCATTAATTTTTTCTTCAAGTGTAACACAATCACAAATAATATATACAGTAAATATTCGGTTTGGGCAACTTCACTTAAAGCAATATCCAATTATAGCAAGGCACTTTCTAGGTCCCTGCTATTCCTATGACTACTTTAATCTATGTTATCGTATATTTAATTGAGGCAATACTCGGTTAAGCCTTTAGCGCCGCACAACCGTTGAATAAAGGGTTCTCCAGTCCCCAAACGGTTGCCGAAAGTGAATATCTACTGTAGTTATATTTTCAATTGAATTTCAATTAAAAATAATTAGAAGCATTTGTTTGCTATCGCATTGAAATACGAGTGCAGTTCATTGAAAAAATATTGTGTGCTAGCAACAAAAACAATATAAAACAACATTCATAGCCAATAGTTTAGCACAACTGAGACAATAATTGATAATTTATCAATGATAAATCATTTTCTTAATAACTATCTTTTGTTATTTCTTTTTCTGCATTTTTGTGTCCAATGTTTCAAAATATAATCGGAGACAAATCTCTCTTTCGGTAGAAATATTTGTAAATTATATACAAAAATGCGTCAAAACATAAAATTAATAGATAAGGTAATTTAAAATTTGTTATTCAAATTTTCAAATGTTGAGTAATCTAGCCTTGATTAATTGAATAGAGCTAACCATAAAAAAAAATCTATTCACTCAGAATATTTATGCACTAAAACAGTACTTTGAAAATAATCTTTTGGAGAGTTTTTTAAAAAATCCCCCAAAGAATTAACAGTTAAATACCGGATAATAAAATAACTTTACTCTCGGAGTAATTTTACGGCTAGACCCTTAACTAACCTTTGAATAACCTCTCATAATGATTATACTCTTGGTATTCAATCGATAAATAATAATCGGTTTGAAATGAAATCAATAGAGAATGAGAAGAATAATTTGTAAATTATTCAGAAGACACTTTTGACTCAAACATATAGCCAGTGTTCATGTTTTTACACGATTTCCATATTTACTACAATCCAGGGTTAATTTTAGTGAATTTGAAGAGTTGTCTATAGCTTTTGATTTGCTAATTTATCTATTTAAAAAAAAGGTTTATGACTTTTCGTGAGCTTTCTATTCAATTATTTATAGAAGTGTTGCTTAAAACGAGTCTTTACTGTAATTACTGTCATTTAATTGATTATTTTGATTCTCACTGGAAATTGAATTTTAATGTAGAATTTGATAAATTGATGGGAAATTTTGATGAATTTGTGGGAAATTTTGAGCTCAAAAGAAGGTAAAGATAGGAACCGGAGAGAGCTATGCATAAAAGTTAATCATTAATTTCAATGATTAGTTAACACTACTTTCGAGTAATCAGTGATCCGATCGAAGTGGAAGTGAAGCTGAAAACAACTTTTTGGTCACAAAATAATAATTAAAAATAGTTTCGACTATTTTTGAGACCAATTTCCTTATAGAAGTAACAGAAAGTAATTAAAACTCATTTTTATTCACAAACTCGAAATTTATTTCGTTATGTTTTTCATTAACATAAATGACTATTCGTTGTGTTTAAAATGAGTTTTGATTCATAAAAAATAAATACTAAAATCTAATTCACTTTTTTTTCTGTTTAAATGAGTTTTTCCTCATTTTGTTTTTCTTTACTTAAAAGACTTTCTTAGAATTGAGTCAAAAACTTTTGAAAAACAAGTTCGTAATTGAAACAAAATAATTACATTTTTGTAAGGGTAATTTTTATTATTAGGATTTTAGCTATTTTTCTGCTTACTTATACAATTGCCCACAATTGGAATTTTAACTAGCCTTACTACTGATATCATGGCTTTAAACATTCTGGAATTAAGCATCAAGTGATTTATGAGAGATATGTTGAAAACAGACCATAACTATAATATATACATCAATTCTTGAAACTTAAAATTATTTTTCATTTAAAACTGATTGTTTGAAACTCGAATTCATTTTCTCAAAAAATGATATGAATTAAAGTCAGAAAAATAATTTTCTTAAATACTTTTATAAAATTAATAAATGAATATATAATTAAAGCATAAAATTCTGCCGATATGTGAAAACCTTTTGTGTTTTCACTTTTGATGTCATCGGAACTGATGTCAGCTCCAGAATAAAGATATCTTTCGGTTCCGTATTTTCCATTAATTTGTTCAGAGCCTCAAAAAGTGTAGTCGAAGTTATGTCAAAACGGAAAATAGACAAACGTCTCAAACTCTGCAGTTGGGGCAAAATATCACACAATTCTTGATGAAAAGGTTTGGGATTCTCTGTTCGGGAATAGAATCCTAAAACTTGAAGTGACTTCAACTTATGTAATTCTGAGAGAGATTTCCAACACATCTGTTTGCAAACGGTACACTTATAACGTTCGCTTCGTTCTTTCATTTCGGAAGTACAACTACATTGAACTTCCACTGACTTCAACACCAATTCTTTCAGTTGAGGTAAACAATAAGCAATTGAATTAAATGCTCTTCCGGTGAGACAGGCTCGCGAAATCTCAAGCGTGTCAACAGAAGGTAGACCGTCTTTAATCAGCCAAATAAGGCCGTCGTCGACGTGTACATCCGTGAAATTATTCAAATCTATAGAAAACTCTTTCAGTTGTTTCAGTTCAGTGATGGGCGAGGCATCGTCCAGAATAGTCTTATGGAAAGATAAATTAATCTTCAATTTAACCAAATTAGTGAAACGTTGACCAATTAGTTTCGCTGATTCATGAGTTTTTGCAAAACTTGAGAAGTATGACAAATGCGTTATATTTTTAGAGTTCTTGTCAGCTAACCCTTTCAAAGAATCGTACAAAAGTTCACGACCTAAGCTGTAAAATAGTTTGCATTTCTTGGGTAAGAATTCGAGAAACTTTCCGACCACATCTCTCTCGAAATGTGTCCCGACCCTAAACTCTTCCAAGCACTTGAAATGTTGAATCAAATTCTTAATTTGTATTTCATTCATACGGTTTTCATAATGAGGGTCAATCGACAAATGCGTGATTACTGGTCCCAAAATAGTTCCGATTACGTCCCACTCCTTATTAAGCAATTCATTATTTATCACTTCTTTTGTTGACAAATCCAAAAGATTTCCTTTAAGATGAAGACATTCTAAATCAGGAAAGAGTTCAACTAAATGCTCAAATGCTGGTCTACTGATTATGGCGTGACTTATATGAAAACATTTAACGTTTGGACATTTTTGAGCCAAAAATGAGATATTTTTGAGCGCCTTCTCAGAGGTCAGATCATACATCCAACCGTTGGACATTGGAATAGCATCCCTTATGTCACCCGAAGAAACACTGTGTTCCCGATTAGCTTCCAAACAGTTAGTGTCTATGTCATCACTCCAAGTTGTTCCCAGACCTGTTTGTTTTTCCAGCATTTCGAGTATAGTCTTTTGCCATCTTTTACAAACCCTTTCAACTCCCAGTTTTTCTTTGACTCCAAAATATGAAAACACATTAAAGAGAAAATAGTCGTCTAAACAGTCAATCTTAGCGTCAAATACTTCTTGTGTTTCACTTTCCACTATATTTTTAGTCAATTTAGACAATTTATGGGACATTTCGTTTATTTTACGCATTCAGTTGTTAAAAATTGATTTTTCAAACTTTCCTCAAACTGTTTAAAAAATATTTTTAAGTTAGCTAAGAGTTAATCAATTCATACAATATTTGTACTGAAAAAAAAATAATTAGTATTGACCTTCAATAATATCTAGCCTTCCAATAATCAAATTTAAATGAATGCTATTAACTATTCATGAATTTATTTTTGAAATTAAATGTGTTTTTCAATATTCAAGGAAAATCATTTGATTCACCTCTAGCTCAATGACAAAAGAGTTTCGTAACTATTACCCTATTCAATAGGGCCTATTGATTCCCTATAATAAATAGGTTACATAACTGTTTCGTGACTTGTATAATATTAAAAGATTTTCATTAGAAGAGAGAATTGTTTTATTGATTATATTAGTCAAGGTCTTGTTGAAATCCAATGGACACTACATTTACATCTCAATTATTTATGCGGGAATTTAGAGATAAGCTTTTTCATAAAATTTTGGAATTTTTATGAAAATACGTACAGAAAGGTAGGTTGGTGGGTGGTTTATCCAACAAAATTATTCACTACAGCAATTAGGAAAATTTAGTAACAAATCAAAGCAATAATTAATCAGTTAATTTCACAACTTTTATGTTGAATACCGAAAGCAATAAACTCTTTTCAATGAATTGATTTAAACCTTGAATAAGTCTTATTTTCTATGATTACTTCGACTAATATTGGAATAAGCTAAAAATCTATTGCTTAAATCATTTTTATACTTTAAAGTTAACATTAATGCCTAACAATTGCATTCGGATAAATTGTTATATTTTCAATTGTCTCCGTTGAAATCTATTATGAACAATATTTTTTAATAGGCAAATAATAATATTAATTTATGTTCAATTTAAAATTTTTGGCAAATGATTTTCAGATCCAAAAGCGAGTTTTTGAAAGTTTTCCATGGATTGTTGAAATCCAAATGACGTTTCCTTTTTTGCCCAATACACTGCAGCAGTATCCCGCTGCGACGCTTGAATAAGTAAGCCATATCGCTAATATGTATACCATTCGTTCCGGTTAACATCATCCCTCGATACCGATAACCCTATCCCGGACGAGCCCCCAAAATGTAAGGAAGGAGTCGCCCTTACCAGACGACACTACTTCTTACTTATGTCAAACTTGACATTTCATCTAAACTTGGGCATAGGGATA
>JAQFZI010001342.1:0-10242 GCA_034695605.1 Eupelops occultus | reverse complement strand
TTAATTAAGTTTTCTTCGAAACTCAAAATGCATTTCGAGTCAAGTCTTGACGAAGTCTTATCCAAGTATTTTGTGAGGGCGGCCACAATCCATCCAATTTTGCCACAAGTGTTAAATAATGAATTTTGAAATAAATTTCATTTATTGTATATTTAAATATTTATTTATAAACTAATGCATTATTTTTATACATAATTATAGATATATTTATAAAATAGAAACACTTTTTGATCAAAAAAAAATCCAATCGTTTATAATATTATTTCATTTAAAGAGAAAAAAATTGACAAAAGATTGAGTCCAAAAAAAATTCTGAATTGGACTGACATAAGAAAAAACATAATTTCACTTACGATTAAATTAAAATTTCGCTTAAAATCTCATGTTTTGAACGTTTGAAGGAACAGAATAAATGATTTTTCACACAATTATAAGGCAATAGTTTTCGTTATGATTGAGGTTTGCATTCAATTATTGTATAGAAAACAACAGAATTTAAGGCAAGTATTGAATTAATGCGTTTTTAAGGCCTCGAAGTTTTAAATATTTATTATATTCTCATCTCTACTATATTTACAATGAGGTCAGAGGTCGTGATCTGAGGCCAAACAGTGAAAGAAATGTATGAAAAATGTTTATAAGACTTAAAGAGTGTGCGGATCTCTCCCCTAATGAGAGACTTTTCAGACCTATTCGTAAAGATAGGGCTAATGAGGAACACCTTCTCAGCTAAAACTATGACTAAAACTACATAATTGGACAGATTATTGACCGCAAACCACGACAACCGTCCAAATAATATAAATAAATGATTAAATCAAATAAACTTCAAAACAATTCAAACACCAAAAAAAAGTCAAACAAAAAACTAAACCCAAAAACCAATTCTTCGGTACATTATCTCGAATTTCACGAAAAAAGTCATTAAATCTCTAATTATCTGAAATTCAATTTCAACTAATGATTACAAATACTAAACAAATGAATAAAAATTAATATTCAATTAGTCTATGATTCAAATGAAACGAATCGATGAATGCATTCAATGACTAAATGAATGAAAAGTCATTTCGTAAAAATCGAAAGACTTCTGAAGATAACAATAATATTATGTCTTAAGAGGAAGAATAACAACAAATTAAGTGATCAATCAATCGGACAAACAATCAATTAATCAATAAATTTGTTGAGAACTTAAAGAAAAGAGAATTAATATATTAATTAAATTATTAATACAATTAACTACTATTAGTGGTACTGTTAGGCACCTGAACATAAGCACTGGAATCAGTTATTGTGATCCACACTTCGTTACCATTTTCGATATCATCCAAATTAAGCAGCACTTCATTGACCGGCAGATCATCGGCTGCGTCCTCTTTACCATCATTTACAGCAATCAATTGTTGTAAGTCTTCAGTCATAATAACGGCATCTTTTAAGTCATCCAATTCGAGATCATTAGCGTTAATAATAATGTCTTCCAAACCATTATTATTAATATTATTATTATTATTATTAGTATTGAGATTATTATTACTATTACTGGAAGTGGAAGCACTTAATTGCAAGTTTAAAATATTTGTATTATTGTTATTTGTTTCGATAGTAATCACTTCTTGGCATTTAGTGGAAGACTTTGGGTTACTATTCAGTGATTTTTCAATTGATTGAGTGGTGATCCCCCCGCGCGCCAATTTCTCTAAAAGATCTGTTGTATTGATCACAGATTTAGTGCCGGAGTCAGTGGTTTTGGTATTTGTAGCGACGGATGTGTTGATCGCAGAGTTGAGTCGCATTTTATTGAAGACCACTTCTCGCGATCGCTTGAGAATACTGGAGGCCAGCGCCTGATTCGCGGCTTCTTTTTCACGATTTGAGTCGATATTCTTGTAATTATCAGTTTCTTTATTGATTGATGTCTGAGTGGAATCAACTGAACCACTGTTCTCTTCATTGCAATTCAATGAACCGTCCGATAGCTTATGTGAGAGCCGGTGCTTAAGCATTGTTACGTAAGATAAGAATATTTTGTGGCAAATACTACAGGAAAACGTCCTAAATTTAAATGTCGAGCCCTTTGAGGGGGTCGTCGTTGCCGCCGAATCTTTGTTTATAATATCTTTGGTTTTATCCGAATCTTGTGTTTTTGATTCCGTTTTTGAATCAGAATTTTCAGTCAAATCAGACTTTGATTTATTCATTTCAGTGTCTGCACTGTCCGACTCTCGACAGGCAGGAGACTCAGTCTTCGACTCAGAGTTGGCTTTCATCAGTGCTTCTGAGGACTGAAGAATCTGGTCCTGTTTGGTCTGATCCCTTAATAGTGACAGAACTGTGTCCTCGATTTGACTTCTCTGTAAAGACATTAAATTAAATTCATTTAAAATCAAACAAAAGTCAGGAAAAAGATTTAAAAAATCAAATTAAAGTATGTTTACCACAGATAGGGTTGAGGGCGTGTATGCCATAAGAGGGAGTTCTGGCTTCACTTTATCCTCCTGTTCGCCATTTTCTTCGATCACTTTCTTCTTCTTCTCATCGATTTGTATACGAATCGGACAAATACTTTTGATATGCTTTCGATAATTAGCTAAATATGTGAACCCTCTGTGACAATAGGGACAGCAATGGTGTTGTGCTGTAAAATATGACCACAAATGTTAATTAAGTCGATTACAAATTGTAATTTACAATTGAATAGAAATAAAATAATGAAAAATTACTTTGAATTCTAGCGATCGATAGACTTATTAAACGAAGGAATAGTCAACTGAACTGAAAGGACAGACTCTTTTGTGAAACTGTAAGAGTTGGACACATTTGAGAGAACAGGTTATCAATAATTCTTAACTATAAAAACAAAATCATTTTCACTAAAATTCATTTAATTTTTTTAAACAATTTCTAACCGAATATAATAGAGAATAGAGACCAAAATGAGATCAATGTTTACACACCTGGCGATCCCTTGAAGGCGAACTGTGGGTTTTCCTGCTTTACTCTCCATAAGTCTAACTTTGAATCGTCTTTAGGGGAAACGTCTTCAATCTCTTCTTCATTGGGCTCTACTTTAGTTTCGCCATCGAAGACGATTTCGTCATCGAATTCTTCTTTGATTTCACTGCAATCCACGTCTTTTTCATCTAAATCTGGTTTCTCTTCTTTAATAACAATCACTTCATTTGATTCTTTGGATAAAGGGGTTGATGTCATTGGAGTGGAATCAGAGGACTCATCACTTTCATCGATGGATAATTGTTTGCGAACGGGACAGACACTGGTTATATGTTTGCGGAAATTGGCCACATATGCGAACACTCGAAGACAATCAGGACATTGATGTTCTTGAAGACCAGTCGATGAAGACTTTTTAGGTGTTTTGGAAGTCTCTGCGTTTGGTTCGCAAACATTTTTCGACTTCTCTGAAGTATTCTCTTCTGCTTCAGTCTTCTCTTCTTCGAATTCTTCCTCTTCGGTCATATCTTTGGAGTCGTCATCAATCAGCTGAATGGCCACAGAATTATTAGATTTTGATTTAACTTCAGCTTTGGAACAGTTTTTAGCCGAAGAAGTATTCATTGATTTTTTACTTAAAAATGGTTTTTCTTTAGTTTTCTTAATGTTTTTCAGAGCTTTTAATTCAATATTTTTCGCCAATTTCTGCGGAATTTTTGTCGATTTCCTTAAATTCCGCTTTAAATTGACTTTTGAAGTCAAGACCCGTTTATTGCATGACATTTGGTGTTTGGACAGAGTATCCATATATACAAACTTTTTTAAACATTTTTTACAAGAATACCGTTTCGGATGAGAGTCTATATTAGACTTAGAGCTCTGGTTATCATCTTTTGAGACGGAATTTAAGTTTTTTGGAACTGGTTTTAAGTTTTTTGAGACCTCGGGATCAGCTGTCGATTCGGACAAATGCTTACTTGACTTTTGATCGCTTTTATCGGACGGTTTGTCGCTGTTATCGATTTCGGGTTTGATCACAACTTCTGTTCCACTCTTCTGAGTATTGGATTTTTGCGGAGTTTTCGATTCAATCGATGAGTTTTTTGATGAATTTCTCGTCCGTTTGGTCTTTACGTAGTCTTCGGGACTGATTTGTCTTCGTTTACCCGATCGAGTCTTACACGGACTTAATGGCGATGAATATTCTGTGGCTTCTGATGATTGACTGGTATTGGCGTCGGTCTGACTGTCTGACAAAGAAGTGTTGGCGATGTTTGGGTTCGATATTGTGGGCGATACTGTGCTGGTGTTGACTGCGGGAGCGGTTTGAGTTTCGGCGTTATTATGAGATTTGTCGTTAATATTCGAGACTTTTTTCTTTGAGCTGTTATTATGAGCGCATTCGAGTATATGGTTGTGGAGGAGACTGACTGAAGGGAACGACATCTGACACTTTGTACAATTAATCGATTTAACCTCTTCTTCTCTGGATAGAGAAGGAGCTGTTTGACATCTCTGCAGAAGACCTTCTGGACAGTGGTATTGCCATAAAAGGAGTTGGGATGGAATGTTATGCATCTGCGGCTCGACCTCAATATAGGAACACTTGACGTTCGGATGATTATTGGCCTCGTGTTCGGCCTTCAGTTCGGCTGAGATTTTCTGCTGACATGCAATGCATATGAAAAGAGGTTTGGAAGGTTGTGCTTCGGTTGATGTGGACATAGGTTGAGGAGGGGTTTCGACTATCAATGGTTTGAAATTTGGATTTTTAACAGTATTTAAATTGCAATCGAAGAGGAACTCCAGTTTCTCCATATGATTAGCGGGCGGCGGCGGCGATGGATTGCATCGAAAGCCTTCCGGAAAATTGTATTTTTGAAGATTAATGTCTGGAACTACTGCTTCAATCTTCTTGTGATGAGGATTACGAATAACTTTGTAATCATTGCTGGGATTAACAGACTTTCCGTCCACGAAATATAATAGATTTTCGGCCATCTTTTGCGCCAAATTTCGATAGAACTCAAACTCATTGCCACTACTGAAGGGCTCAATGATCTCATTTTCAAGTTGGGAGTCAGCCGTCAGTCGAGAACAGCTACGAACTGCTTGAGGTCTGTGTGCTATTTGTTTATGACGAATGAGAGAACCATATGTTAGGAACCGACGATAACAGAGTGAACAGTGAAAGTAAGCCTGGTATTGGTTTTGTTGGGACAACTGTTGGCTTCTAACCTGTCCTCTAACCGGTACTGATCTTTCACTAAACTGGTCTTCAATGGCAACCTTCGACTGTTTGTTCTTTTGTCGAACAGCCTTCGCATTATCTTTAGCTGTCTTTTCGTGTTTTTGTCTCAAATGTGCGGACAATTGTTTTTTACTGAAGAAAAACTTATTACAGAAACCGCACGGATTATAAAACTCTTTATGCTTTCGGGTCACATGTTTTCTTAGTTCGGGATAAGAGGACAATAGTTCCGAACATTTAATACATTTATGGTTAGTAGAGGATGACTTTTGACCCGTTGTGGTTGAGGTTACGGTGCGAGACGTGTCTTCTGATGCATACAAGTCTTGGTGTTGACTCTTCTCGTGTTTCTTGCGGTCGGCGATTGTCTGAAACTTTTTAGAACAGTGTTTGCAGGCATACAGACGTTTGCCGTTATGTACGACCTCTATATGTCTCATAAGATTATGTCTTTGAATGAAAGACATATTACACTCTGAACAGGGAATACGGATCGGCTCTATTGTACCGGAACTGTTGTTTCGGTGACAATCATCGACATGTCCTTTGATTTGCGATAATTGGTCGTAAAATAAGACACAAGAGTGACAGCAAAAAAGGTCTGTCATATCTATTGATGGCGTCAACTGACCAGAACTCTGCAGCTGTTCTTTCCAAGTCTGGAGGGAAGCACTGGCAGACAAATTGATACCACAATTGGTGACATCAGTTTCGCACAGATAGCCATAATTGATATGCGATCTAATGAAGTGTCGCTTAAGACTAAATGAATGTCTATAAACGGCATAACAGACATCGCATTTGTATAACTTCTTTCCGTGTTTTCCCTTAAAGATGTGGTGTTCCAACATTTGGAACTGGTATTCACCCGGCTTTTGCTTTATCGGCGGCTGACCAGAAACCTCTTCGGTAAACTTGTGGTCACTTTCTTCGGTGTTTGCAGTAGTATTTGCATTGATATCACCCGAACTAACCTCAAAGTCGTCGCATTCAGTGCTCTCCTCATCGATGATATGCCGATGAAGTGATGGTGAGTTGAGTGCCTGTTGTAGTTCCTCTTCAGTGAGCTGTTCCTCGTCTTCATCGTCGTCTTCCTGATTGACAATTGCCATAAGTTTAACCAAATCTTCATTTTCTTCGGACATATTCACAGAATTTAAGACTCAATGGTTGGAAGTGTTTTAAGTGATTTTCAAACCAAAAAACAAACGAAAAATAAACAATAATTTGCGAAATAATTGAAGAAAAATAATAAACAAAAAACTATTTAAAAACTAATTAAAAACAAATTATCAATTCATTGAAATTATAATTAAAACAAATATTGCGTTCATTTGCATCAGAATTGATCCCAAAATAACATTTCATTGAATGTGAGTCAGTATTGACTGGAAATCCAGTCCTCACTCGACCACCGATTGTGATCAGCACTGAATTTTTGTCTTTCAATCCGGTTTTATCTGTCAATCAACTCTTAATCACAGTTTCAATGATCTAATCGATGGTACGCCCGAAGAGGCGAATGTGTGTCAGCTCTGGTCGGAGGCAATCGACTGACTGCCACTTGTATTCACTCAAAAACATAATAAACAATAAAATAAACGAATTAAACAAAAAAATATCAAAACACTAATTATTTCACATTTGAATTAATTTAAAATTCAAACAAAAAGTGATTGAAAATCAATTTTCTAAATGTTTTTTGGGAATCAATTGATAACAAAATATAGGGAACAAAATGAACGCCATATTAAAGGCAAACCAAAACTCACTGAAAACGTCAAGATTTAGGTCTATATCTGATAGAGAATAGCGTTCATAGCGTTTGCATTAATCAATGTTATCCACACATAACGTATTCTCGACTCCAATCCGCACTTTTCCAGTGCCTCAGCCATAGCTCAGCATAGACTCAGTTAGGCGTAGATTAAGGTCATAGACCTCCCAGTATTACAGTGAAGAGTATTTTGAGGGGTAGAAAAGG
Source organism: Eupelops occultus (assembly GCA_034695605.1). NCBI lineage: Eukaryota > Metazoa > Arthropoda > Arachnida > Sarcoptiformes > Phenopelopidae > Eupelops > Eupelops occultus. The sequence goes on along the minus strand of JAQFZI010001342.1, from coordinate 3,049 downwards.
TGACACCTATTTAAAGACTGTTAATGACATTCTTTTCATTCAAACTCAAACTCAATAATCTATCAGATTTTTAAACTCATTTTTCAATAGATTTGATCGATTCTTAGCTATAGATCCTATTGGCTCCGAGTCACTTGAATGAGAATAGAGCTTACTCCTATTTTATGAATATAAAATTCATAGTGAATAATATAAAAGTTCAAAGTTGAATGATTAGGGATTTGACCTCAAATGGAGTGCATAAGTGATTATATGTGAGGACAGTATTACACAATCACTGCACGAATCCTCGCATTTCACGCATCGAAACATTTTCTTAAACCAATTCATAGAACAATATATAATCGAAAAGACATCCATTAGTTAACAAATCACTGATTCTTAGACTTAGAACTTCAATATAGTATACAATTATCATTCAATTATAGATTGCAACTTGCAAGGGCATTCAGCCTTTTCTCAATGATTCACCTTGATCAAAAACAAAACCAACAAAATTTAATTTAAAAGATTTTAAATTACACTAAAATTTCATGAAAAAAATAATCTCTTTATTAACATAATCATTGGTCAAGATTTACAAATCATAATAAAATGAGCGAATTGTGCAAGTTAACAAACAATATATGTTCTTTTTTGGTGTGCAAGAGCATTTAAAAGCAAGATTATTCAAAAATTGGATAAAAATTAATTATTTTGAGTAAATATTACAAAAATCTAAATAAAAAAAGTAATCAGAGTATAGATAGCCTGCAATTGAATTCAATCACCGAAAGCTGATCCTCTTCTTTAGTAAACTTTAGTAGAATTTAAGAGAATTTCGTTAACAAAACAATAAAAAATGTAAATAAAAAGCACTTAAAAAGTTGATAAAAAAAAGTTGGAATACATTAAAAATCAAGTTTTGATTCATTAAAAGTAAAATAAATTATTAAAGGAATGCCTTAATTCTCACAAAAGATATTAATAGAAGTGATGAAAACGTTTGAGTTATTGTTCGCTTCGACTCTTAGTTAAAAATTAAGTCTATTATTAAAAACTAATCGATTAATGCATTTGATTTAAATGTAAATAAAGTAAAAAATTGCATAAATTTCCTAAATATTAGTCAATTATTGTGTTTTACAATTATCTTTGGATTTCTTCTTTTTCTCCATAGAACTGATTCGTCTCTGTCCCTGCACTGGCAGGTATGGCGGCACAGGACTCGTTGGTGACACTCGACTGCGACGAGATATCTCTTCGATTGGGTAATAATTGTCTTCAATCGGCACCGGCTCAGGATCTCTAAGCATTGGCCGATTGGGTAGCCTTTGATTTGTGGAATAAGGACTGTCGGAAGGGGAAGGCGTAGGCGTTACTTTATATACTTGAGCGAAATGAATGCCCGGCTCTTCCATGTCATCAACATTCGACTCAAAGTCCTGATTCTGAGGGATGGTATTCCTCGGAACGGGTGATGGATTGGGATTCACGAGTGGATTCGGCGGAAGAGAAGTTGAGTTTCTTTTATACGTCGGATCCAAAAATGTGGCGATATTTGGATGAAATGACGGGTGATTTATCTCTTCATAAAATATACTATCGTTGTCTGAATACTGATTATTCATCGATTGGTGTCCCATCTGTTCCACTCCCGAATAAATACCATTCGATTGTCTTGAAATCGAACGGTTATTATCACATGAATTATCAGAAAGTCTGCGATTATTATGGATTGCGTTCTGATTAGAGATAATCGTATTATTTGTTTGATTCGCTTCTAATTGTTTCTGAAGTTGTTTTTGTTTCGCCCTTTCCTTCAAACGTCGGACTCTTTCCTTCTCTTGTTTTTGAAGGAGTTTTGCAATTTCATAGTCTTGTGCTTCAATTCGCGCCAATTTTTCCTTATCTACTGTTCCCTTTCTCTTCATTTCTTGTTGTTGAAGAAGTCGTGCGATCTCTGCGTCCTGTTCTTCGAGGAATATTCTAAGCTCTTCGGGGGAAAGGTTTGGTGGCGGCTGAAGACAAAACTCTGACAAATCTAACTCATCATCATCTGAAGTCAGACTTGCGCTCTGTCTGTCCCTTATGTGCAAAGAGTCAAAACTTTGAGCGACAGCACCCATCTCTTGATTGTCTAAACTATTTGGTGATACACTGCCTGTGTTGGCACCAGTAGTGGTAATTTGAGAGCTAAGTCTTTCCACTTGTTGTTTCTCACGTTCCAGTCTTTTGCGTATGAGTCGCGCCTTTTCCTTCTCTGCTAAACGTTTAGCGAGTCTTTCATCCTCTTCTTCGGCACGTCTTTTGCCCAAATCCTGTTCGAGTAGGCGTTCCTGTATTTCTCGGGCCACCCTTTCATCGGCTTCGAGCTGTTCTTCTAGAATACGCTCATAACTCAAGCGGACAGCAGTGGCCTCTTCTTCTTCGTTTTGTTGAAGACCTCTAGCGAGGGGCAGGTCTTCCCTAACCGTACGGTTTTTATTACGGTTTCCCTCATAGTGTTGACTGACTATTGTTTCACAAAATTATATTTTAAGATAAAATATGAGGAAATTCTAAAAGTTTATGACTCACTTTCTTCATTTTGTAGACGATAGGCCAGAACTCCATCCTCTCGAACTAACCATTCTTTGCATACTATTGAGCACAGAATAAATTTTAAAAGTCCTAAAAAAATCTATTGAATAGTTTAATTAAAAAGTGTCAGACAAAACATATTATCGTTAATCTCAGGTTACATTCGCACAGGTATTATATTCATGAGATAAAGTATATAATGATTGATAGCTGAATGTATGAGCTCAGACGTCGGTCGAGTGGAACCGTCCGTTATTTGATAGCAATTAATATTCAGAGATTGAAATTATATAACAATTAGCCCTTTAATAGTAAATCCAGTTTTTATATAATTTTTCAATTCATGGGTTCATAATTTCATTATTATAGAGGAATGCATATAAAGGGGTCTCACATCCGGTGACACAAAGAGATTAAAGTTAAGACTCTTTTGTAAGTTGTAATCAAATGAAGAGATATGAAAATTATAGGTTTAGTGATAAACATA
>JAQFZI010001341.1:0-10244 GCA_034695605.1 Eupelops occultus | reverse complement strand
AACAGTTGATTGCATTTTGCTATTCGTGTAAATCAATGTCAACAATGGATTCAATTCGTTTTCAATGCATTAATGTTTAACAAAACGATAGTTTCATTTGCTTTGAATATATTATTCTTTTTTTGATTCATTTTTACTCTCATCTCATGTTTCAACAAAACTTTTCTTCAAAACTAAACCCAATTGTGTTTCAAATTTTCTCCAACAAAAAAATAATACATAAATTCTTTCATTTTTTTCTCTAAAAATATCAAAATGTGAATTCTATATTTATTATAAAGTGACCTAGTTAAACATTTAATTGGGATTAAGTATATTTATATAATTGTTTATATTTTAACCATTTATTTAATATTTTTAATATTTTTTTTTATTATTTGATTCTCTAATATATGCATGGGGAACCCAAGAGAGAAAAGGCAAGATATATTATAGTGAATGCAGGGTAAGGACAAAGACCATTTTCAGACTATCACCCGGGAAGTTTAATATGTAATCGATAGAGGAGATCGAGCTAAACTTAAATATGTAAAAATAATTTTCATAAGTTTTGTGGTTCGTCCGCCAGAGAGCTTCAAAGTCTGAAAAACAAAGTTAACATGAGATAAATGTTACATCGATTCTGACTAAATCCGTCATGCTGAATCGATTGGTGAAGATTAAAAAGTTGTTACTTTTACCGTTTCTGAGTAAATGCCATTTTTAGTGAAAATATCTATTTGATATATAATTTGTAGTTGCAGAAGAAACTCCCTATAATGATCAGGCTGGGATCTAAAGATTTGATTACTTGAGAGATGATCACTAATCAGAGGTTTAAAAACATTTCCCAATTCTAATGCATTTATGCGTTAGAGGCCCCAAATTTGGAATTTTCATGAAATAAATAATTGCAAATATATTAATTACGATTGAAACAAACTTTCTTAATCTTATAGTTAAAGCTAAAATTATCTAACACTAACAGTTTTTGATTTATAATGAAAAAAACTAGATATTTTCACTTAAAATTACATTTACTCAACAACCGTAAAAGTAACAACTTTTTGATCTTCCCCAATCGATTCAGCATGTCTGATTTAGTCAGAATCGATGTTACATTTATCTCATGTAGTAACTTTAATTTTCAAAATTTGAAGCTCAATAGCGGACGAACCACATAAATTATGAAAATTATTTTTACATTTTTGAGTTCAGCTCGATCTCCTCTATCGATTTCGTATAAAAATTTCCGGTATGGAGTGATATTCAGGAAATGGAAAAGTCTTTGTCCTTACCCTGCATTCACTATAATATATCTTGCCTTTTCTCTCTTGTGTTCCCCATGCATACTCTAATAAATAATGAGAATAAAAGCCATGTATTTGTTGTTGTTGTTGTTGATGATGGGCTGAAATGAGCATGACAATCTCTATATAATGGTTTGAACAAAAAGTGTATTCTTGTTGTGGTCGCAAACGATTCTGAATTTGACACAATTTATTACTTTCTGAAAAAAATTATCCGTCAGTTAAGTGAAGCGGAATATTGTATTCATATAAAGGTTTAACCTGAACGACAAATCCTGACTACATTTATCATTTGTTCCAGGCCCTACTTACAAGCCAGCAAGAGAGAACTCTTGGCCGACTATGCGTTACCCTGTGCTGTACTACTGTTGAGTTTCATCGGCTCTTTTGTCTTTAGTGATATTCCGGGTAAGAATTAAGTGTCTAATGCACAGCATCTGAACATATATTTAGGTCTTATTGTAATCTCAAATGAATTATGAATTTTGATGGACTTAAGCCTTATTTCAAATAAAAAATATAGATTTGATGACAAAAAACCGCAAATATAGCAAACTTAAGACATAAATAGGAAAGTCGTGTCTTCTTTTTCTATATGACTAACAGTGCATCTGTTAACAAATCATTTCATTTTAGCTGATCCGACAACATTTTCTCTTCCAAATCGCAATATTTGTTATGCAAATAGTGTTTATATGAAATACTCGACGAGAAAAATATTTTTTAATATTTGATTTCATTTTTCAAATCATTTATTCTATTATTCAAAAGTCGACTAAAAATAAAATGAAAACTAATTTTTGTCAAAAAAAAATTAAAATACTGTTTGAAACTGATTTAAAAGTAATATATATTTAACTTCCGTAACAGTGGAGCACTTCCGTTATAGCACTACATTCGAGTTCAGAAGGGCTAGACTTGAATTCCTTCCCTGGTCAGCAATCTTCGCCTGTATGGGTCTTGGCTTTTCGCTGTCGCTCTTATTTTTTATGGACCAAAACATTTCTGCGGCGATGGTCAACAACCCGTGCAACAAGTAATGACATTAAACTAATAGCACTGACACTTATGTCACAAATAGGGACGACAACAGACATATAACAACAAAAGCCAAATTACATATAAAAGAGTGGACAACAAAAACATTGCTCTCAATACTAATGCCTTTTCATTGACTTTCAGATTGAAGAAGGGCTGTGCCTATCACTTGGATCTGTTTGTTGTGGGCATATTGAATGGCTTTCTATCTGTGTATGGTCTGCCATGGATGCATGGCGTTCTCCCACACTCACCCCTACATGTGCGCAGTCTGGCCGACGTCGAGGAACGGGTAGACCAAGGACATGTCTATGAAATGTATGGCAATACAATTGCTGATAAATAAATCATTTTTGGAATTCTTTGGATTTTGTGTCTCATTTTTCTTTTGGTCCTTTGAGTCGATGTTTTGCTTTTCCTGTTTTTTGAAAGACTTTTTCCGATGCATTCCATCTTTGATTTCATTATTATTGTTATTATTGTTATCTTATATTTGAAACTATTCTCTGGTTTTCAACATTTGATATATTTTTCTGTCTTTTATGGAATCAATAGTATTGTGAAAGTTAGAGAAACTCGTTTGACAGGCATTGTGTCTCATATACTAATTGGACTGTCGGTCTTCCTGCTTCCCTATCCATTGGCATACATTCCGACCGCAGTCCTGAACGGCCTTTTTCTTTATATGGCAATAACTTCTTTAAATGGTAATCAAATGTTCGAACGAATCACATTACTGTTTATGGAACAGGTGAGCGCTCAGGGAGACAATCATTATGTTTGGATGAAGTCTCATATAAAATATAATTGTTTGATAGGCGGCGTACCCACCTAATCATTACATCAGACGTTGTCCTCAAAGAAAGATACACATGTTTACTCTGTGCCAAATGATTCAGTTAGGAATGATGTGCTTTTTTGGTTTCAGCCCCTGGCCATATGTCAAAATGGTCTTCCCTGTCATTATTCTACTTTTACTGCCATTTAGGTGAGTATTGACTCCTTTATCACTAATTGGCAATGACTCACTGACTGACTGTCCTCTCTTTAGACATAAGATAGTTCCAGCCGTTATCGATAATAAATATTTGGAAGCACTCGACGGTGAGAATCAATAACTAAACGGAAACTAATCCTATCTGTTATTCAAAATTAAATTTTGACGAACGGATCAACACTTGATTTGTTTGGACTAAAACCAAAAAATTTTCTTTAGATTAACAAATGATTTATAAATTTGCTGTTAATTCGCAAAACAATACAATTAGAAGAAAACAATTTGAATACAACCAACAAAAGCGCCGCAAGAATTGTCTCATCTTTTTATTTATAATAATTGATTGCTTCAAAAGTGGAGGAAAGGGATGGCATCACGAAATGGAAGAGTGTATCCGGCAAAGTAGAAGACGAAGAAGAATTGGGAGCAAACGATCAGCAAATTATTAACAGATCGCCAGAAAGAAAAAACTGATCACTCGATTGATTGATAACTTTTCTGCAAAGAGTGACGAAATAATTGAATTTCAAATAACTGCCACTTTATTATCGCCTCAAACACTGCAAACAATGTATTCATTAACTTAACTAAAAAACAAAACATTTCTCCTCCAAAGCAAACGATAGAAAAAATATTTTTTTCTTTACATCAGTTCTTCAATTTCTTTCTGTTTGTGTTTCATCTGAAAACATCGCTTATAATCCACTAACTTATAGATCCCAAAACACAATGGAAATACCGAATGCAGTTCATCTCAGATCAAAATAATTGCAATTATTTGAATCTCTCTCTTTCTTTCTTTCTCTATCTGCCTGTTCTGCTCTCTTTCAAGTGTTTTAAAAGTTATCCTCAAATCATTTGAATGAATTCCACACTAAAAGAAGTGATATAAAGATAAATTGTTTTAAACAATCCAAATGACATACGCGGCGCAGCATAAAAGCCTGTGCAGATATTCATAATTAATAATTGGCTTAAAATACATTCTAACTGTTAATTGATGTCTGCGTTGGTTTTTATGGCATCCCTTTGATAACGAATTAACAATTCTTCAGAAAAAATGGGATTAAATTTAAGAAAATAATAATTCAATTACGGGTTTTCCGCTTAAAATAAATTATGAAACAAACGAAACGAAGAAAAAATAGGTCTGAAGTGAATTATTAGCTGAATTTGGACCCACAATGAAAAATGAGATTGCTCTTTTATAAATAATATAAATATTTGTTGAATAATTATTGAAAGATTATGTTTCCCTGTCTTTTGAATGGAGAAGAAAATACAGAATCCGATGCATTCAACTGAAATATATGCACAAAAACTTTATTCGGAGTCAAAATTTTGTTATAAATTAGAAAAATACACAACAAATGCATTTGAAAATCGATTTGAAGTTCATTTTTCTCTTGAAAAACTAAAAACTAACGAATCTCATAATATTCTCGTCCATTGTTTCATAAAATTTTAAAAATCGAAGAAAAATATATATTAACTTATAGTGAGAATTAACATAAACTACATTATTATTAATACTAATATTATTAGAGAATTATTTGGTTTTAATTTCACACAAATTATAAATACAATTGTATTATAAGAAAAATTATTATAAATATTATAAATAAGGTAAAAATATTGGAAAATTAATTAATCTCACTATGAATGAATTGACATTCTTTCTCGTCATTAGTAAAGCCTTTGCTCAACTATTTTTAGTTAATTATAAATTAATATTCGAAACCAAAAAAGTATTAAAATCTAATTAATCTTTAATTTTGTTGAGTTTTTGCATTAATTCTGAAAGTATTTAAAATCAAATTAAAGTTTCACTGATTAGTGTTTTTTGTGATGGAAGTTGCAAGATAAGAAATATTGATAAAAATTGTTAATTATTACAAAAGTTCTACCACAAGTTATTTAAGAGAAATAACCAAGGTGTTTAGAAAGTTAATAAGACTTTCGAGTTTGGGAATGTGATAATTGTTTTATTCGTATTTATAGCTCAATATTTTTTTGTCGCAATATATATATAAAATATATCAGAGTCTGAAAGAAGGCACACAAGTCTTCGGTGACAAACAATGGTCTTCAACTATGAACTGAAGGACAGAATTGATGGGAAACTTGAAATTTCAAAATGACGACAACGACATAAATACCGGACCATTAAATGCATTATTGTTTGAAATTCTTCTCATTCTTTGTCTAAGTTTTGATTGATTTTAATTACCGTTTTCTATGTTTTTCGTTATTGTTTTAAAAATTGTAAAAATGTTCATAAGTTTAAGCCATCAAACAGTATATGAAAAAAATTATTGTTAAGCAATATATTTGTTAATATTTTTCATTCAAACATTTAATAGAATGGAAAATATGAAAGAAATTGTATAAAAAGATTCCTTCGGATTGATTTGATTCTGAGTTTCATCTCTTTATTTGTATATCATATGAATTGTACAGATTATTGAGGAATAGGTTCTCGCGATTGCACTTTGGATTCACTATAGATTTGTATCACTTTTGAACACTCAATACATTTGGGGTTCGGTATCACTCAGTATTTGTCCAGAAAATTAGGTTTTAGTCAAACATTTAACGCAAACAAAATATCAAAAGTGAGACAACTCTTGGAATAGTGCCTTTCACAGTCCAATTATACAATAAAACTCAACCATCAAAACCATAAAATTGGTAATTTCAGACATAAAACTAATGAATCGCCAATCAATCCGAGGGTTCAATGAATTGAATGTAAAATTTAAATGAAATTTGAGTCAATTTTTACAAATATTTAACAATCGTTACAAATGAACGATAATTGAAAATATTTTAGTGAAAATAGGAGAATGCAAACTAAGAAGGAGGACACACCACCACTACCACCACCACCAATATACATTTAAAATTATAAATTAATTGAGCGCTGGACTAACAGTACTGAATCAGATTACTAACAAATTCTGTTCGCAGTATATATAAAACTATTCCTGTTTTTCAACACATTTCCAATTGTCTGACATTTTTTTCAAACCATAAAAATAACCAAAAATTTTTAAAATGTTTTTTTCAAAACAATAGTTATAAGGAGTTCCGAAGAAAATTCGAATATTAACTAGCTCATATTATAAATATATATAATATAAATCATTTATATTTAAAGTAGGTTTAATAGAATTGAAACAAATAATTATCAGCGCTATTGTTGATTAATAAAATGATTTATATTCAAATTTTATTCTAATCTTATTTAAACTCATTTCAATTTAAGCTTGATCATCAAATAGTTGCTTTGTGGGTGTGTCTGCTTTCGGATATCAGATTTTAGTCTTCATTAGTATTGATTTGAGCAAGGTACATTCATTTTAAATTTAATGATTAATATTTTGTTTGAAATAAACAGGAAGTTAACTAATTGTATGCCAGGGTAATCATTCCTAAAGTAAGTCAAGTAAATGTGATAGTTTAGATGAGTTTAATTACAATTTTTGCGTTTATTTATTCTTTGATTTTAATAATAATTTGATAATAAATAAAATGATTCATTAATTAAAGCAAAAAATAAAAGATTAAAAAAAAGATTTAAAATATATTTAAGATATGTTTAAGATATACATAAAATAGATATAACTGACGAGAAATCACATCTTTTTTAAAAATATTGACTCAAAAATACGTATAAAATTAGACGATTTGACTCATTCCGTAACTGGTATTGTCTTCGAGCAATGGTTGAGAGCTCTTGTCATTTCTTATTGGAGTTTTGGATGAGTCGGGCATAAGATTAAGAATTTTACTCAAATTCGCACTAATTAATGATCCCTTGGGTTCGGGAATATTTGTGTCTTCAAGTCCTCTATGTATGGACATATTGTCCAAATCATTACTACTTCTGTATTCTCTGCTATTTTTTTCGTATTGTAAGTAATCTTCTGTTTGTAGCGTTTCTTTCGTCGGCTTTACATATAATTTTAGTAAAAGAGATGAACAGACAACAGATACCGAAGATAAGGCCATCGCCGCCGAACCCATCCAAGGCTTTAGAACAATGCCCCAGGGAAGAAAGAGACCGGCAGCCATTGGAATACCCAACAAATTGTAAACACTCGCAAAAACAAAATTTTGTCGAATTCGACGAACTGTAAGACGAGACAAATCAATAGCTCCGTAAACATCGAGTAAATCGTTCTGTAAATCAATTCATATTACTATTAATCAAATAAAAGATAATCTAAAGCCGAAGACATACCCTGACTAGTACTATGTCTGCGGCTTCAACTGCAACATCGGTGCCGTTGGCGATGGCAATGCCTATATTTGCCTGAGCTAAAGCAGGAGAATCATTTACACCGTCACCGACCATGGCTACTTTAATGCCCTTTGCCTGCAATTGTCTGATTTTCTTGACTTTATGTGAGGGCAATACTTCGGCGAATACCCTACGAATGCCGACCTGTTTGGCGATTGCGGCCGCAGTCTTCTTGTTATCACCGGTCAGTAAAATGACGTCAAGTCCTAACTTTTTGAGCGAATATACAGCTAAATGTGCCTCAGGTTTGACGGTATCGGCCACTGAGATCATACACGACAAGACACCGTCTACTGCACAAAGAACTGCTGTTTGTCCACATTCTTCGTGTTCTCTCATTAGTGAATCAATTTCTGGCGTAACATTCAACTCATTTCTGACCATCCATTCCCTATTTCCAACTAATATTCGATATGACTTATTATTAGCGCTCAGACCATCTTTTTTATCAAATGTAATGATATTATCGGTAGAAATCTTTGAAATACGGAATTCGATATCAATGTCTTTGAGAGACATCACTTGATTTTTATGAGACGGAGACAACTCTTCACTTGATTTCAATTCATTTATTATGTTTTTATTGGAAGAGTTGACGATTTGGTCGATATTAGTGACTAAACATTGGAGTCCGAGACCAGGAACTGACACAAAGTCATCACAGGTTCCAAAAGAGTCGATTTCGAGAGCGTTCTTAACGTAAACGCAAATGGCGTTAGCGATTGGGTGCTCAGAGTTGTTCTCTGCGGTGCCGACTACTGCTAACAATCGCTTTAAGTAAAGTAAATATCCGTTGACTTCATCTTTAATGGCATCGAATAATATAATTTTAGTGACGACAGGAACTCCATGAGTGATAGTTCCAGTCTTATCAAATACCACACATTTGACTTTATGTGCTGTTTCAAGAGGTTCGGCGCCTTTTATTAAGATTCCATTGAGAGCACCAACGCCTGTTCCTACCATCACAGCGGTAGGCGTTGCTAGACCGAGGGAGCAGGGACAGGCTATTGAAAGAACGGTAAGCGCGCATTGAAAGGCAAACTGATAAATGACTTCGTGGTCAGAGATGTCGACGTATTGATGCATATGATAGGTCCGAATCACGTCATGGAAATAATAGCCGACAACAATCCAACCGATGAGTGTTACTATGGATACCAACAACACTGCAGGAACAAAATACCCGGCGATCCGGTCCGCTAATTGTTGAATTGGGGCTTTTGATGTCTGTGCCTCAGCCACTAACTTAACAATTTGTGAGAGAGTGGTATCTTTTCCAACATGAGTGGCACACAATATAATCATTCCGTTTTGATTCATTGAGCCTCCAATCACTTGAGACCCAATCTTCTTTGAGACCGGCAGTGATTCGCCTGTTATGAGACTCTCGTCAGCCATTGAATGGCCATAAATAACCCGACCATCGACTGGTACCTTTGCGCCGGGAACTACTTTGAGATAATCACCCCTCTGGACCAGTTCCACGTCAATAGACTTTTCAGTTACAGTTCTGTTGAGATTCGGATCCCATTCGACTAAAATGGCTTCCGTTGCCTGAAGTGACATTAATTTGGCCAATGCTTCCGATGTCTTTCCTTTGGCGATGTGTTCGAGCCATCGGCCCAAAGATATAAACACCAAAAGCATTGGTGGCGTCTCAAAGAAAGTACGCGGACTGTGATGTGCGCCCACAGCCATGAAGTACACGAGTATAGCCACACTATAGAAGTAAGCAATATTGGTGGCCAACATTATTAGGACATCCATATTAGCCATTCTATGCTTAATTGCTTTAAACGCTTGAACATAGAAATAACGGCCACCAATGAACTGGACGGGTGTCGCCAATAGGAACAGAAAGAAATTCTCTGAAGACAAACCGGGTAACAGACAACACCGTTCAGACTTGTCATGAGATGACATCTTTGGCATGTAATACATCATAACAATCATCGCCGGAATCGTAAACAACAACGAAAAGAAAAAAGAGTTCCGCCATTTCTTGACCTCTTCTTTCTGTGACAAATAGGAGGCGTTTGTGTTCGTCAGGTCTGTAATGGGATAGCATTCAAAACCCATATCGTTGATAGTGTCGGCTATAAATCGAGGGCCCGTCAGCTCCGGATTGAAAGTGAAACGCCCCTTATTTGTGGTCAGAGAGACGGCTGCACTCTTAACTCCTGGAAGTTTACCGATTGTAGTCTCGATAGAGTGAACACATGAAGAACAGGTCATTCCATTGATTCGAAGCTCCACTTCTCCATCACTGGTCTGATTGGATTCAATAAGAGTGGAGGGATAACCCATTTCAGTGATGATATTAGCAATTTGTTGGGGCATAATATAAGAGGCGTCATATCTGATCTCTGCCTTTTGACTCAAGAGTGCCACTAATACGCCATCAATTCCCTCCACTTTGGCAAGGTAGTTCTCGATGTTTGCCACACATGAAGAACAGGTCATACCCGTCACTTTGAGAAAACATTTATCCAAATCATTCATATTAATTGAGTCCATAATCGAGACATTTATGTTATATAACAAAAACTAATTAAATGCAAACAAATGTTTTAGCAATCAGTTTGATATTAGGCGCTAATGCGCATGCGCC
>JAQFZI010001340.1:0-10255 GCA_034695605.1 Eupelops occultus | reverse complement strand
TTTATTTGCAAATATAATTGACATCATTTGCAACAAATCTTATATTAGTTTTAAGTCAAATGTTTATAATTTTTTCAAATATAGAATAAACAGAATATTTATTTTATGAGTTTTATGAGTATTACCTCCATTTGACAGCAATAAAACTGAATACCAATCGTTCGGATGGGTTGGTCTTCACTAGTGCTGAGTCAGTTCCTACACATTCAGGTGTAACTGAAAACATCTAATTTGTTGTACACTTTTGACAATCAAATACTTTTCGAATATAGAGTTGCCTTCAAGTGATCGACCGTTCACTTGCAGGTATCAAAAGATGAATTGATTTTCCACAACAAATACTCAATTTTCACGATTATTTCAAATTTAGTTTTTGATACTTCACTGGTGTTTATCGACTGATTTTCAATGAAAATACAACTTATTTATTGCACATAAAAAACAGTTTTCAATGCGATTATAAAATTAGTTTTTTTCTTACTTTAAAAAAATAAAAACATCTTTAGGTCAAACGTTTTTAAGAAAAACACTTAAAAAATTATAAACATGCAAAAATTGTGTATATTTAGCAAACAAACAAAATGTAAGAAGTCGTGCGTCGATATTGTGAGTGATGTCAATATGAAAATAATGACAACGCTTTGAAATGAGTAATATTTTGAGCCGAAGCCGACCTGAGAATCAACAGCATTACATCAACAGATGTATAATCGGACTGTTCTCTGCTATCCTCTATCCTGTTATACTTTATAAGTCGAAGCAATGCCTGCCTCACATCCCGGGGGCACAACAACCTTCTTATCAACCTTAGAGCTGCTTTGATACCAACTTATATGTTATATACAATTTATAAATCTAAAAGCGGACACTTTTCAATGATAGTGTTAGCTCTTCCACAGTTTGTTTCTTAAGAACTCAATACTTGTCGTCCGAATAAAACGAGTTGACAGTCGTTCTGACACACAATATATGAGAGCATCACTTTTCTCAACATTTTTGTTTAGATTTTGTTTAAATAAGACTATTTTGGATTTATTATAGATTTATCCCACTTTCTAATTGAGATTCAAGTCTCTCTCTCTCTCTCTCTCTCTCTCTCTCTCTCTCTCTCTCTCTCTCTCTCTCTCTCTCGCATTTTTCATTTATATTGGAAGCAATGGGCGAAAGAAAATTATAAAAATAACGTTCGGTTGAGAAAACATTAGATCAAAGGAATAAAACAAATTTCAATAAAAATCTCTGAAATACTCTGTGAGTAAGTCATGCGGACCATCCACTCAACGAATATATGAGTGCACGAAAGCGAACCGAATCATGTAATAGAAATACACCAATACTTACATTACTGAATGAACAGTGAGTCAGAGAGAGAATGAAAGAAAGAACGAGAGAGAGAGAGAGAGAGAGAGAGAGAGAGAGAGAGAGAGAGAGAGCCGGTGAAGACGTTGTGATATTAGATTGAATTTGGCAAAAAATATTGAATTTGATGATATACCTAAGTTTCCGTTTTCTTATCAGAGTAGTCCCCCTCGTGTTCAGGGGATTCACTGCATCTGAAGGGAAAGATTTTTTTTGTGCAACAAAATGGCCCACTATTACAATAATCTGCACGTCTGGATCGGTGTAGTGTTCAATACATACAAAGACATAATCGACATGTTATGGATGAGACGGAATCATTCACTCAGTCATTCTGTTATACCAATAGAAAAGCATATCTTTTTAGTGATTCCCGACTACTGATGGAAATGTTCAGAGTTTGGCTTAACTACTACTTAGTACTGAATTTCCGGGTAAAAGTGATTCCTGGAAACCGTAAACCACTGAAGATATTTTGCAAAATCAAAGCCAAACTGTGAATAACTACAAAATAGATACTCTTTTTATATATTTTTATCCAAAATTTTCGCAAATAATCAGAAATGAATGAAATAAAATCGAAAAATGAGTATAAAAAGAATCCATTGGAATATATATTCGGTAAATAGAGTTGAGTTTAACGTGCAATGAGTCAAACGGCAGATGTGTTGATAGCATTACAAAACTAATTGTGTTCTCCATTCGCTGTACGCACACAACAAAACACAAGTGGATTAGATCTCCGTTCACTGAAGGCTAGGCGTCTAACCTAATGCCAATACCTCTCTATTCAATATCTAAACGGCATAGCATTATGTAATCAGTAAAAAAGTGGCCCATTTTCTGCTCTACTCTAAGAGTACAGAGTATTATCGCCCAAAATTAGAGATTCGCCATCAGATTAGTATTACTCGATTTCAAGCCCTCTACTCCTATAGGAATACGAATCCAACATTGAATGTGTTGGACAACAACATCACAAATCGCCAGTTCTCAAAGATCAACAAACTTTGGTAAAAATGTTGATTCATTCACATTTGATTCACTCATTCTTCAAATTCAAGTCAAATCAGAAAACATAAAATTCTGTGAAAAATCAATTAAATATTTATCTCATTTCGAAATTGACGACAATCTGTTCAAAAGCTAATGAATTTTAAACAAAAACAAACAAAACATTCAAAGAATTTGCCTTAAATTTCATATTTTAGTAAATTTTAATATTTATTTTAATTAAGATAAACCAAAATATAGAGTAATTGAAATTTTATTTGGTTTAATGCAAATCTTAACTATCCATAAATTTATAAAAAAGTAAAACATTCAAAATTTATTACAAACTTATCTTGAACAATTCACCAATACTTTCAACATAACAATAGAAATAATGTACGAAATTAACTAAAAAATTCTCAAAACATTTAAATAACTATTGGTTTTCATTCGATATATCGTTGATTAGTATTATTGACATTATTATGATTTATGGGCCAAACATTTTGTTATGTAAATTGAAAGACGCCGTCCGACGGAGTGCTTTGTGTGTGTTTTTGTTTGTTCATTGTTTAGAAAAATAAATAATTGCATTCAAATTATAATTTGTTTTTCACTTAAATTAGTGATTAGATCTCCTGAGTAGAGAAATCATGGATTTCAGTGTTTTTTAAACAATTGTTTTACTTTTAATCGAATATAATTTATATTTTTGTTATCAAAATATTGGGAAAAAACGTTTGGCTTTCAATTAATAGCATTTTTTCAATGTTGAGAATAATTTTGTTGTTATATAGATTTAAATTAAGAGACAAATTATTGATTTGTTTGATAAAAGTTTATTTATTAACCCAAATATCAAAAGAATTACCTTGAAAATACACCATTACAAGCTTTGTAAAGGATTATTAATTATTTCAATGAGAATTGTGGTGTTTTTTTAAGGACAGTTATTTGTCTCTTTAATTTAGGGATGGCAAGGAAGGCTCAGGGGGTTTGTCTCAGCCTATGCCAAAGAACAGTTCGGAGATTTAAAAAAAATCTCGACAATACCCCGAGTTTTGAAGAAATGATATATCTATGGAAAGTGAAAATGATTACTAAAGATTTGAAAATATAGAAGGGTAACAAGGCAAAAAACCCATTAGAAGTCAAAGCCTTTCCAACCCTGTTCAGATGAAATTTTAAATTAAACACTTATTATCAAAAACAATCAAATTTCCAATTAATACAGTTATAAAATATATTTTTTGAATGAGGGTTAAACCAAGAGTTTTCAACTTTTCATCGAAACATTTATTGAATTGAATTTATTCTTTTAATTTTATGTATAAATTTTGGGAAGGGCTACACACCACTAAGGCTGACACCAACTCGAAATATGAACAACGATTACAAACTCTAATTGCATTTAAACTGATAAATCTTCACAAAAAACGAGTAAGAATCAATGTAATTTTATCACTATACAACGTGTATTAATAATATTAATTTAATATGTTTTTTTTTAAAATAATCTATAAATGTATTATCAATAATATCTTGATAAATATCATTTGCAATTAAATCAAGAAAAGAAATAGAAAAATGAATGTTTTTGAATATACTACTGATTACTATTCATTTATTTGTACGAAAAATATTTTAATTAATTTGAATTTATTATTATTATAGACAACAAAATAATAATAATACAAATGCTATAAAATATTATATTGAGATATGAAAACTAAAAACAGTGCAGATCAATTAGTGATGGGCCCATTGGCAAGGTATGAACCCTAACAATTACAAGTGAGGACATCCGCACAATTTATGTTAATTTATGGCACCTTTCTATTCAATTGAAATGATGTGTGAATTATTCGCTGTTTTGCTTTCTTTTTATTTTGTTTTTTTTTCAAAAACAGGTTATGATTTCGAAAGAGATTGTTTTGTTGTTGTTTTTGGTCCTTTTATTCAGTAAATAGTAGCCAACCGTATAATACAACTAATTTTCTTCTCTATTAAATACTGATATGCCTTTCGATTTCGAGTTTTTGTTTTGTGTATGTAATCCAAACCCTTTATTTTTGGATAAAGATTTTAATTGTTTTCATGACTTGTTTAATAAATTTATGTATTTATAAGGGTATAGCTATAGTCAGAGCTTCCAATTTAATAGAAATTTATGCGTAAAATAAAAATGATGTTACGATTATATTAGTTTATTGAAGCGAATCTAATACATATCTAATACCGTATTCATGCATACATTGCCTCTCAATTGTAAGTTAGTCTCAATTTTCTCATCGATAGACAGAACATAGAGAAAGAGATGAGACTGTCATAAATTGGAAGAGAGTGCGTGAGTGCGCACTGCCTTCTAATTCCTGAGATTTTTCTAATATTATTAATATCAGAGCAAAAATTTTCGATTGAAGTCATCGGTCTTTCATTTGATATCATTGTTAGATGAGATAAAATGATGGAAAAATTTGAGTGCATTCACGTCGGCTTACAATCCATGAAACAAATCATACAAAAAATCCACTTATGATTCGTACGACTATTATATTATTTTTCAGACAACAAATTTTCGTATCAAATGTGATTCAAAGTCAAAATTCCGAATATATATTATACATGTATAGATCTATATCATTGAATATTTAATAATGAATTAAAGAATACCAGGGTTGGTCTAAAGTTTTCAATTTAAGCCAATTAAAAAAATGGCAAATATCGGTCATTCCTTTGATTATAAAATCACATAAATTGAAATCACAATAATCTCCGAAATTATTTCAAAAAGAAGTCACCAACTCATCAAAAAGGCCAAAAATATTAGACCATCTCATATAATCTAACTTATCCCCTAAATACATCCCCTAAAATACGTTTGTTTATCATAAAACCATTGATATAGGGCATCTCAGCGAACCCTACATCCCTATGTTATTCTATAAGTATATATTTTAATATATTAATATGTATTCTAATAAATTAGTAATAATATAAATTAGTTTAATATAATTTTTAAAAATAATTTTGTTTATATTGATAACCAAATTGATTATTAATTGCATTGTTCATTTAATTTAAAGAAATAAATGAATAATAAATTTTAATCAAATAAACATATTTAATCATTTTTTAAAACCTAATTTTTATATCATTAGATCATATGATTAAATAAAATAAATTTAATTTGCGATTAGTGTTCAGTCTTTGCGAAAGATTTCCGCAATTTTTTCCATGAAAACATCTATCAGTTTCTGGTTTTGCGTTAAAATAAGTTATTTTTAAGAATTTGCGGCAAAAATGACTAAAAAAACTTAATTTACTTATAATTCAAAATTATTTATCTCCATTTCTTTTAAATAGTTGGAAATAACTGGAATTAAATGACATTTAAATTCTTTTTGAAATTGAATTAAATACCAAAAGAGAAAAACGAACAGAAAATATAATATTCAAACAATTTTCAGATCAAATAAATCAAATTTGAAAATAACAGAAAATAACAAAAAACTGGCGAACATTCAAATCTTACGTGAATTCAAATGCGATTTGAGAGGAATTATATTGAATTAAATTGAATTAAATTGTTAACAACTTTTAAAATCATTAAATTTTTTTTTATCGAAACTTAACCCTTATTTGTAGTAAAACAACATTTAATACAAACGGATGACTGAATCAAAAGCCATTCAAAATAATTGTGAATTTAATAGAATTACTACTCAAAAGAGATTTAATGTAAGGCCTGAACGTAACCCAACCCGACCTAATCGAGTGTCACTTTCACGTAGAGTCACAACAAAAAAGAAACAAATTCTTTATTTGCTTCAGAACTCTGAGC
Organism: Eupelops occultus; assembly: GCA_034695605.1. Taxonomy (NCBI): domain Eukaryota; kingdom Metazoa; phylum Arthropoda; class Arachnida; order Sarcoptiformes; family Phenopelopidae; genus Eupelops; species Eupelops occultus. The sequence goes on along the minus strand of JAQFZI010001340.1, from coordinate 4,059 downwards.
AAAGTTCTCAATAAAGTGTTAATTTATTACCAAAACTTGTTTAATGAGTTAAAAATAATTTACATTTAATCGATAGAACTTTTTTGAATATATTTTTCCAAAAAAATGAAAAATTCATATTTTTTTGATAAATGATTTAAACTTTTTTTTATTATCTACTTTTTAATGGCTATAAAGATCTGCAAAATATGAGTTCAATTATTTTATTCAAAATTCAAAACCAGATTACGTGAGCGCACAATGAAATTGATGTTTGTTTTTATCTATTCTTATCAGTGAATAATGAACTAAATGTTGATTTTATAGACAAAACTAAAAATAAGTGAACCAAACAGTGGAACAAGTTTTCAATTTTATGGTAATTCACATGAAATTCAGTCATTTAATTGCTCTTAGAATGGGATGAAAAATATTTTATAATCAAATTCATTGCTTATTATAATTTAATGCGAGAGAGAGAGAGAGAGGGAGAGAGAGAGAGAGAGAGAGAGAGAGAGAGAGAGAGAGAGAGAGAGAGAGAGATTCAATTAGTTCGAGCAGATGTCGTATTGGTCTAACTTATGCAATGATATACAGAGTGGTCATGCATTGAAGAAGAGCATACGAGATCAGAGTAGAAGTGCGGGGATATCTCTTTTCATAGAGGTTTATTCTAAGTCGCCGTAATTTTTAATATGAGTGACGCTGTGCTCAGCCATAAAAATATGTGGAGTTAGGAAAGCGTGAGAAAAGACAAGGAATACAGGGTTGACGTACGAGAGAAACGTTGTCTTCTGTGATCATCGACTTATCTCAATATATATGAAAGGATGAAGAAGTGATAGTAAATGCGATGTTGGCTTTAGTTCACCGATTTGGGGGACGACCCAAATAATATTAATGCCGTGTAATCTAATTACATGTTTGGACGGTTTGGACTCTTATTTAGAAAAATCAATCATTTGAGTGGTCCATACTTATCGCGTACCCAACGATGTCTGCAAATGTCTGTTCAACAGTTTAGCTGACAATTTCGTATATCTTATTGGAGTTCAACTGCTTTTTGGTTGCCATCAAAAGTGCACTGAATTTCACTCTTATTAATATTCTTGAGATGTAGTCTCACTTTAACCTTAAGAGAGGTAACTAACGAACACACATTCACTCACTCTTTGCTTTTATGGCTAAATGCGGCTCAAAATCTTTATACTCGAGATTAATATTACAATATATTAGTGGACAGCACGCAATCCAAACATTACATACGAAGAGACCACTTTCTATACAAACATTAATTCTTAATCAAAGATATTTTTAAATTTTAATTTAGAAAAATTGTCTCATTTTAATAAAAATCAAAACACAAATAACAATTCTGTACTATCAACGTTTGTATCATTTTCTTATAATTTATATGTCTTTCAACTATTTATTTCCTTTTTAAACTATGTACATTTTATTTTATAATTATAAATTGTGATTAAAAAATTGAATTTTCTAAACTAGGTTGGTTAAAATTTATCCTTTTATAATTTATAAATGGTAATCAATGAAATAAATAATTCAATGATCTATCAATGATTCTTTGCTCAAACGAATAATTTCACTAACAATTTGTAAGTGTGTAAATTATCTTGATTATATTCATTTTGAACCAGTTTTACTTAAATTTTTTGAATAATTAAAGAACTATATAATAATAATAAATATTGTCAAATATTGATCTAGTTGGTAGTTAACTGATTATATAAATCTACAATTAATTTAAAATCAATCAAAATTGTTTAAATATTATTTAAAATGATTTTAAAGCTTTAATTTCATAAGTAATCATTTGAAGCCTTTTTTAATTTTTGAGCAAAAATTTGTGTTTTAAATAATTTTTATATTAAATCTAAATTTTTGATTTTTTATGGGTTTGGAAAATGTTAAAATAGTTTCTACCAAGCTCATCCATTGTATGTCAGCGTCACTCACACCTAACTCGACTCGACTTAGAGCTCATACGCCTGAGGGTTCAGTATTTTCAGTGGAGCAGAAAATATCGATTTTTGTCTGATATGTGAGTCGAAAGTAAGAGTAATAAAGTAAAAAAAGAAAGTGAAAAATAGATGCTTACAATTGATGTCTACTTATTTCCATACAATAATACATACATTTTGTTTGAGTCAAATGAGTCGACACACTCTCACATAACTCTGTAAATTCAAATCAACTAAAATATATGAAAATAAAAGCATTTCCTTTAAATTTTTATTATTTGTTGAGTTAAAAGCAAAAAAAGTCGACTCAAAATTGAAAGAGAGGTTAACACTTGTTTCATGAATAGGCTCTTCCATTGGAATCAGTGTTTTGTGTAATATTTGATTGGTTGCCAAAAATTAGTTTATTATTTAATTGAAAAAAAGGTTCTAATATTGAAAACTAGAGATAAGCGAAAGCATAGAAAGTGTTTGGAAAGAGAGCTCTGGTGGGCTCCTAATCATGTTTGTTGACGATTGATTCAAGCGTAAGGTTATATCCTTATGTCACTAATAATGATTGATTGATATCAATTTCTCTTACTTGGAGGTCGTTCCTCAATGATTGATATAAAATTTGAACCTGACTGCTATTGTTTTAAATTTAGTCGACTCACTATTTTTACGAATACCTGACATAAGGCGCTCACGCATTGCATGATTGAATATATTGAGCAAAACATTGCCTTCACTTTACATTCTCTCATATGAAGTGTAAAACTTGTAATAATATTAGGAATTCATATAACTTTTAATGAATTATCTGATGCTTTGTAACAAAGTTTTAAATGAAATTTTTAGTTCAAAAGCACCTGCAATGGTCTCTCTCTCTCTCTCTCTCTCTCTCTCTCTCTCTCTCTCTCTCTCTCTCTCTTCTCCTCTCTATAAAGTTTGTGTTAAACAAGAGTTTGAAATTAAATTTGCATTTTTGTTCATTAATATAGAAGTACCGAATCAGTAAAAATAACTTAAACTCGGGGTTGGCCAAGGTACTCCAACTCAAAACTAAGATAAAATGGCCTAAAACCGCCATCAAATTAAAAACTAAATAGCAAAAAATGAGGAAAATGATGTTTTATGGCTTAAATTTTCAACCCTGAGGATTATTTGTAAGACCTTTAACTCAGGAAATGTGAAAAATAGCCCTTGGTGAACCCCTTTTAAAAAAGTACACCGAATAACTCATCAAAATCGTAATCAGTAATGAATTAGTGAACACGAAAAACATTGAAATAAGAAAAATTGTATTCATTGGTAGAAAAGATTAATTATTTAAAGTGAAGTCAATGGCAGACAAATCATTAATGAGTGAAATGAGGCCTAAATTATTTGAATACAAATTGCGATATCATTAATACATCGATAACTAAATGCTTTTGTGTGTAACTCATAATAATGGAGTGGCTTCTGATGACAGTATGTTTTGTGGCCATACTGTCAGTGTTTCCTCTATTTATGCACTGACACGCTGTATATAATCATTGATATACCGCTTTATGGGCTTTAAACGTCTGTCTCATTAACCACAACCAACACATTTGTGGAGCTCTTGTATGCCTTTATGAAGAGGTGCGAAGCTCTCCACTAAAAAGAGAATAACACAATCGCCAAAATCCAGAGAATGGAGAGTACATACAGTGAGCCTACTATTGATGATAACCGAGAATTCAATACAAGCTCCCGAGAGAGCACAGGAACTCAACTGAATATGCATGCAATAATAGCGGATTGGGGGACGGGGTTGATGCCGATTGAGACAGAAAAATGTTAGACATGAAAGCGAGTCTTTACTCTTCAATACTGTATTGTAGTATATTATAAAATATCTGCTTTTGTGTGGCACTGCTTTCCATAATAGAGATATCACACAACATATTAGTATTGACTACACAATACTCTGCTCTCAAAATTATGTGCACACACTCTAACCATAACCATATAATATTGAAAGATATACAATGAATAACAAAATGCAAATTCTACTAAATATGGGCTAAATATGGGCTACAGTTCGCTAAAGATTTACTTTTGGCATAAAATCTCCTAATAATAAATGTTG
>JAQFZI010001339.1:0-10256 GCA_034695605.1 Eupelops occultus | reverse complement strand
TAAAAATTCAAATAATAATAGGGGTATTTCAAATGTTCAAATTCACAACAAAGAGGTGGGGGATGCTATGTATGGCATTGAACTTACTATATATTCCATTTACTACCAAAAACTAGAATTAAAAAAATATTACTTTTTTTATATTTTGTAATACAAAATGTTTAAAATTGTGTTTAAAATTTTCAAAATAAAATATAGTCATCAAAAAAGTAATGAAAATCTAAAATAATAATAATAGGAAAGCCATCATTTCTTGAAAAAAATTGTCAGATAATTGAATTTTAAAATTAAAGTTTTGAATTAAATTAATAGAAAGATTCAATTGTTTTGTATTTGAATTCAATTGTGAATAAATTTTACGATTGAATGAAAACTTTTATCTCAAATCCGTTGCAAAAAATATTTTGATAGCAATTGTCTGCGAGTTTACAAACTCTCTCTTCTGTATAATTTGATTGAATTAATTCATATTTTGTTGAATTTTTAACAAAATAAAAGTTATTTTTCAAAATATTTCACACAATAGTCAAATGAACACAACAATAGATTTTTCAATAGCAAGAACATTGGAGCGAACAGTAGAGCGCTCAGCACAACACCTACTTTCACCTTTAAATCGCATTATTCAGTTCATATGTAGAAATCGCCTTGGTAATACATTTAAGATTGTAATTTTGTTGCTTAAAAACATGTTATTAAACGAAATCATTCAATAAAAATCTGTTTATTTGACGTCAGAACACATTTAGAAATAATATACAGAGAATTGTTGAGCAAATAGACACTCACCGAAAGCGCTGTAAAGGCGGTGCCATATAATTGGACAGCCCCTCCATTCCAATTCTATGAGGGGACTGGATATAGGATTTGTATGAGAGGTTCTGCCCAATCAATAGAGTGTTGCTACTGTTTAAGCCGAAGTTAACACAATTGGTCTGTGCTGTGCTCACTGCTGTTGACTTGTGTTGAATCGCCACTGTTTTTGAAAGTTGTCCGCAATTACCACTACTATTACTATTGACTTACGCCGTCTTTTATTCAAACGATTCTGTCCTTAAAATTCTTAGTCTTAGTCTCAGAATTGTTTCATTTGTTCCTTCGATTTGTGTCTGAAATGTTTGTAATGTCTTTAACTTGTGATTAAAGTAATAGTAAGAGTAGATTGGCTCAGATAGCACTCAGATAGCACTACCGGATGAATTCTCATGCTATGAATGTACTGTTGATTATGAAAATGTTAAGCAATGAGAGTTCCAACAGTTCCAATAGTTCTTCGGGAGAAGTGGTAGAAAATCCTAAAACTTTTGGTTTTAGCGTAAAAGAGATTTTGGATCTGCCCTCAAATAAAACTAAAAATATTAACAATGACTCCGATTCCAGTCCTGTGACAAACAGTGCTTCTAAAGTGACCGGATTGGAGGCCAAGAACGAGAACAATCTTTCACCGCCGGCAAACACACCAGCTTTTCATCCTGGCCTCTATTCCGGACAAAATATTTGTGATAACCCATATGCCAGATGTCTACCGCCATACGGTCTGTTTGGAGGACCGACATCTCTGGGCCGCATCAATCCAGCACTAGTGGGTCGTTTAGGCTCTCCAAGTGATGCCGATGACCATGATCTCGATGGCGATGATGTCGACGATGATATGTGTTCTTCAGATGGCGATGAAGACAGAAATTGCAGCGACAGTGCAAAGAGTAACTCAAGCAGTAAGTCCTTAAACCTTTCATTACTTTGATTTCAAAATTCATTAATTATTATATTTAATGATTTAATTGTTATTAAATAAGTATTTGAGTAAATAATTGTTTGTGTGGTTTATGTGGTAAACACTTCCAATACTTCCAAAAAGAAAACATTTTCCGCAATTTCCTAATCGATTAGTAATTAGTCTTAAATCAAATCAAAATCAAATATAATTTTTTTTAATTAAATAATTATTTGGAAAAACGATTGTTTCGATGTGTAATTTGGATAATCAAATCAAAAACCACTGCAATCGACAATTAATATGCAATTATATAGTGAATTGCGTTTGTGGTGTTCCAAATCGTAGGACTCGTTAGAGCGTAAAGTAGTCCTAATTTCTCTCATTTTTCTCATCCAAACAATAAATATTGTTTTGACACACAATTTATTAAAATTCAGTTTCGCTTTCGATCAGTCAGAGCACAGCATATTAGAGTCAAACCTGGATCTATCGCCCGACGGCCACAGACACCGCAAGAGCACACCTGAGAGCACAGGCAATGCTATGTGCGTTGCGGTTGCCTTTTGATTGCCTTTCCGTCTGCAGTGGGACTGGTGTGGGACTTCATCACTAATTTAAGAGCGTATGGGGCAATAAAACCATTTAAAATCGATTTTGTTGGTCCAAACCCTTAATTATTTTATTACTCTATTCTATATACGACTCTCGCTTTCATAGGTGTGTGTCCTAAGGCTTTAGGTATAATAATATTCCGTTTAGCTTTAATTCCTTAAATCTGGTCTTAAATTTCAAATTAATTATTTTGGTCGGACTTATCGCCAAATTATCTTTGATTCTAAGCGCGTGTTTTCAGCACTGGCTTCCGATTTCCCAAAGGAGTTGACTCTTTTCTTTGACTGACTTTACTTGAAATGATTGTTCGCTTTTCTTTCGGCTATTTCTTCAAAATTCTAATGAATTTGAAAACTAAAGAAACCACAGAAACAAAGTATAACAACTCAATAATGACCGATCTTTAAAATTGATTAAGGATAGTTCAAAAGATTTATCAGTGCAGAATGTAATCTAGAACTTTTTCATTATAGTTAACGTATAATTGAAATATAATGATTAACTAAACTCATGCAAAAAAGTTTGTGAATAAAATATTAGAGCAAATGTTCAAAGAATCGATTATTTATTAATTCAATGTTTGAAAGTCGAGCAAATGTTTCGTTTTGGAGATAATAACGATTAAAGTCATAAACTTTTATTAGAAATAATAGGTTTTGACACTTATATAGACTCAAAATTTATTTTAAAATTGCTTTTAATAGTATTTTATATTATTTGCAAAAACTTTGAATAAATATTAAATAATAATTGAATATTCATCAGAAAAAGAAGCAACTGATCAAATAAACGGTTAGTTTTAAATAATAGAGAAGTTTGTTCATTTTATTTGCTTTCTATTGGGGGAAAGCCATCAATGTGTCGAATATATACAAATAATAGCAGTTTATATGACTATAATTACGATACTTTTATTGTGTCGTAAAATCTAATGTCAATGAAAGCAATGAAAGTTTTCAAAACTAATTGTGTCGATTGACTTAATGCTATTAACTGTTTAAAATTTAAACTGGATGTCCTTGCCAATTAAAATATTCTAATTGAAATCAATTATGTTTTATAGGCTGTAATAATACCTCAAATCCAAATCAAAGAAATGATGTGGTGTTGAAGATGCAAAAGAAACAAAGGAAAGCCAGAACGGCATTCACTGATCATCAATTACAAGTGAGACCACTCTTCCAGATATTACTCATAAATTTCAAACAATATTCCACTTAATCTTAATTTCTTCTGACATCTAATCAATAATTTCTTCTATAATTTAATAGCTATTACTTAATATTCTTTGTATGCAATCATTCTTTAATCTATTGAACAGCAAATCCTGACTTCAAATTAAAATAATTTTTTCAATTCTGACCCAAATATCGACTTTACACGACTCTAGATTTGATTTAATCATTCCATTCAAATAATAATCTAATACTACATTAATTACATCTTTTAATATCATTTTTTTAACTAAATTTTCTGGTTTATAGACTCTGGAAAAAAGTTTTGAGCGCCAGAAATACCTGTCAGTGCAGGATAGGATGGAGTTAGCGGCCAAATTGAACCTGACTGACACTCAAGTCAAGACTTGGTATCAAAATCGGAGGCAAGTATTCATTGATTTTTTTCTCTTAATGAAAATACTATATTTGAGTGAAGAGCGAAACTATTTGTTTAATGTTTGCAAAAATCCAAAACTTGAGAAGTCCTTCACTTTTTGTGGAATATATTATTAATAGATTTGAGAGAATAAAAGATTAATAGTTTTAGTTTTCTATTACTTATAGATAGAAGTAAATGCCTTTCAATGAAAATAGTTTTAGAGAATCCAATGCATCGGATAATTGGTTTTCATCTGAAAAGTATTACAATTGAATGCTTATTACGTTAGCAGTGATGGCAAAATTGTTAGTAGTAGTGGTGGTTATAGTTGTATTGGAGTCAGTGCTCACAATATTTTTTGATATACGAATGGAAAAATAAAAAAAATTGTAGTCATTTTGCTTAAAGTTATTATTGCAAATTAAGTACTAAAAAGTTAGTACTAATAATACAATTGCTGAGCACAGGGGGAAATGCATTGATGCGAAAAACATTTCATTCAGCCCAACATTAGAGAAATATTTTCACTTATGATAATAGTAATAAGCGCTCTCTTAATGTGTTTTGTGGCACCAATTATGTAAAAACCTTGAATTAGAGGAATCTCTCTCTTTATTATAACGAGTAATTCAGGCGTAAAACATTTCATTGAATGTGTCAACACGTGAATTGGATCACTCAATGGGAACCACTTCATAGGACGCCAATTGGCGCCGATTCATCTCTTCTTGTCCACTGAATAACATTCTAGTGATGCCTTTTGATGGCATCTCTATTTTGATGCTAACTTTAATGTCAGTCATTCTTCATTCTGTTCGCTATTCTCTAAGCAATTGTTGCTCTTTTGCTGTCAACACAGAGAACACAATTCAGAGAATAGGCCTTAAATGCAATCATAAATGCCTTTTCCTTTCTCTTAAAATCTGTTTTCTCTTTCATTTCTTAACTAACAATATGTTTGTCTTAATAACAGAACCAAATGGAAGCGCCAGACGGCAGTCGGACTCGAGTTGTTGGCCGAAGCGGGAAATTATGCGGCCGTTCAAAGAATGTTACAGACATCTCCCTATTGGTTGAGTCAATACGGCAACGCCGCAACAGCACTGACCAGTCCTCCTTCAGCGGCAGCAACTGCCCATCCCTTTGATCTCTACTATCGACAGGCAGCCGCTGTTCTACAGAAGCCGGCGGCGGCACCCATTTACCCCACACCAAACCGTTTTAACCCTCTATACTTGAGTTCTTTGTCGAGTTTGGCCACATCTCAACAACAACTTATGATTAATTCTTCGGGCACTCCATCTACAGCTCCTTCATCTTCTCCGCCTCAACATTCCGTTTACGCGAACTCTCCGCAGACACAACAGTAGTTCCGATTGAAGAATAAGTTGAATGAATTGACTCTAAAATACGATAGCGTTTTGTTTTATAAGTTAAGTGCCTTTTATGTTCTCAATGGGAGTGCAATCCCGTAATAACACAGACTGTGAGCATCGCTTTTCTCTTTTTGTTTCCTCTCAAATGATATGATTGGTATTTAAATATAGGGATTGACTTAAAAGAGCCCAAAAACATGTATTTAATAGTCGACGTCGTTGTAAAAAGGCTATTGTCGACTGTGAACAGCATTAAAATGTTATATAATTATGACATTACACCTGATTAGGAGTGAAATATAATGACATTTTAAATAATGCATTAAAACAACCAAATGTTCCGAACGGAAAATTTCTCGCACAACAAGAAGAGGGACTCCTTCTCACTGACAGTTAGCGCCAAATAATAATAATAATAATCGCTTATTAAATAGTGTGAGGCATATAATAGATGTAATAATATTATTGTAGTTTAACTTATATTTTAATGTTTTTTGCATTAATTATGTTTTGTGTATTACATTCTTCTCTTTTATATTTGAATCTCTTATTTGTCGCACTATTTTTGATTATAACCTCAATTTTGATTCAAAGACTTCATCTGATTGTAAATTATTAACAAAATAATTATTATAATAGTAATAATAAATGAGCTGAAAATCTATCTGTTTTTCAATAAGTTCTTTACATTAAATTGTTTTCTGTTTTTTCAAGTCTTGTGATGACAGCGCTGTTAGTGATGACTGTGTGCTGTTTAAGTCAAGGGACGGACCATATTAAATATGAATCAGAATTAATAATGTATTTATCGAACTCATTATCCGGTAATAAGTTGTAGGCCTATCACTAAATGACAAGTTTAATATGAGGCTACTTCAAAATAGGAAGCTCTCCAACTCTCCTCCCTCTTCTCCTTCATTAAAGGCCTAATGAAAGATCGGTGTCTTTTCATGAAAACCATTTTCCAGACTTTTTGTAAATCCTTAAAAGATGAGAGATTAGAAAAAAGTTTAAAAGAGCAAAATAGTCATTAAATAGATTGTATGCTATTCTCTGATATACACTTCAATTGTCTATTGACTTATTATCTCTTTGAAGACGCGAACTGAGGCAAGAGATCTGTGCAAAAGACTTGTATACAAAATTGCATTTTCGGATGGCCTTCGCTCAGGTTTGCCAACAGAGTGAACACAAATTGTGTGGAGCGATAGTGCATTGGCTAATGATCAAGGTTAGCTCTAACATACCGATACCGACTTTTGTCTACTTTTTGTGGACTTTTTTACCAAAAAAATATCGTCTGAAGGAGAAAATGTTTGGCGAAATAGTCATCCGAAGCTCAGGCCTAACAAAGAAATAGTGCAGCTGTTATGCAGTTGTGCTGTTGTTTTAAAAATGAAGTCCTTATTAAAAGCTAAGGAATCGTTTTCACAATGACAGACCTGGAGTATAGCGGAACAAATTGCTTTGAGATCGAGTTTTATCGCTAGCTTTCTATAGTTGTCTATAGTTTTTCTATGAGAAAGTAAAGTAATATTAGTTATAAATCGGTGGCCTTAGTCTTAGTCTTAGTCTTTGAGGTCTTTGCCAGTGTTCGCCAGAATTCCGGTTTTCAATAGAATAGACAAAAAATAAATGACTGTCACTTATAGTCGCTTACAATAGATATTTTCTGCCAAATATTTCTGCTATAAATTGTATCGGAATCTATACTTAACAATAAATAGTTTTCCTCAATTGAAAACTATTGAAAAATTGAGAGAATATCTGTTCTTTCAGTAAACACTTTTTGCTTTTGGGCTCAAAATATATGTGATTTGATCGCTATTTTCATGGTCTGTGTGAGAGAGTCAGCAAAAAACTTTTTGTCGCCAAATAATTTCGCTTAAAATCACAAAAATTTTACACCAATTTATTCGTCATAATTAACGTTTCGAGTAATTCCTATGATTTAAAGCCAAACACATTTAGAAAAAACCCGACAAAACTGGAGAATATCTTCAAAAGTAATCAATTGTCGGGAAAGTCAGTGAAGTGTGAGCTCACTGTATGTGTAAATAAGATTAACTCATTCATTAGGCAGTGGAGTCACAGCTTTTTTATTTGATTGTGAACTCAAACGCTTATTATGACTACAATTGGGTTTTATTATATAAAAACAGTATTAATAATGTTTGGGTCGTAAATGACTTTTGCTGTAAATAATTTGTCGATCTTTATCATCGACTCGTTTTTTGCAAACATAGCAAACATAGCTTGATATAATTATATTGCGCCCTTGAAATATTGATAATACCGATTCCATTTGTCATTTTTGCACATGGCTAATCATCATTATAAACGGAAACATTACCATTTTTTAATTTTAAAATTGTCGGCTATTACTGGCGAAGGCTTATTAAAGCTGGAGATAAAACTCACCTGTCTTTCAATGTGTTGTATGCGTCCCAATAGGACTCTAACTAATTATTATCGACTATGCATTCAATTTTTAAATGCATCCAAAATAGTAATTATTTAAAGTTTGGTTCGTTTATCGTTTGGGAACTGTTGTCAGTGTTCTGTAAACTTCTCTCCTATTATAGCATTGAGTGAAATATTAATAACAATAATATCCGACAACTATTATAGACTTTTATTATTTAGCGCTAAATATTATCTATTATTGTGAGTAAGTATTTCGTGCAGAGTTGGAACAACCGACCAAACTTTGCAGACTTTACAGACTTTGCTGACTTTCACTCATTTAATTGAGAATAATTGTTAATATATTGTGAGAATCAAAGCCTTAGTCACAGTCAGTGAGAGTCGACTCCAAAATTATTACAAAAGAAAGGAAACTAAATGAGAGATAAGAATAAAACATATTTAATAGTAGTGTTTATTTTGATTTAAGCTTTCAGTTCAAAACATATCTAAAGAGTTGTTTCTTTGTTCATAACTCTCAGAGAAATAAAGAAAGAAATTGTTTCTCCTTTTTCTTCTTCTTCTTATTTTAAAAGCGTTTTAGTTTTGGTGAATCAATTGTTTCTCGAATTTGTTATTTTGAATAAACATTTCAAACATTTCGTGTCTGAGTTTATATACTTATTCTCAAACTTATTATTCACTGTCTTTAAGAAATAGTGAAAAAAGTTAACTAATTTTAAGGTTGAATGCGTTTTCGTATAACAAAGCATAGCATTTAACAACACTTTTGCTGAAGAATAAGTCAGTTTTCAAAACTTTAATAGCAATACAAATGGAATCCCTTTTTCAAATGAATAGCAAAACAAAATCACCTATCATATCATATCATGCAATTCTAAACACATCCAATTCATGGCTTTTTAATGAATTTCGATTATATAAATTGCAAACAAAACAAAACTGAATCATTTTGTGAGGAATTGTAGCGATACAATCAACTCCTGCCTGCAATACCCAGTGCTGAATGTATTGGCTCTCAGACTAGAATAAGATGAGACTGAATCGATTGCGTGCACTCATTGGAGGCACAGTTTTATAGCAGTTCCTCTTGTAATGAGAGTCATCAGAACCCAAACTAAACGATGCCATCAATTCTGAAATTGAGTGAAACAATGCATGTATTGCTACTATCGGCACAACATTACGACACAAATCATGAAAAGTCAAGCGATTAATTCACAATAATATAAAGAACTCGAATTATATTTAATCGTTTCATTTGTTGCTTTCATTTGGATTTTTTTGTGGCTCTCTCTTCAGACTGAGTGTTAGTCTGTTCCCCACTATTTATTTAAGCGGCAAATAAATTAGCAAATTGTGTATACAAATAGTTTTTAAAAAACATTTCCCTTTTGACAGCAAATATAGTAATGATTAATGATTTTTTAAATTATAAAATTTAATAATAGTTATAATGAAATGCTTTTCGATATATAATTAAAACACTTCTATTGTTTGAATAATTATTAATTAATATTAAGTCAAATAAAGAGAAGTGTTGTTGAGTTAAGTGTTGTATGCAATGGGTTTCTCTAAAACCAATTCAAATCAAATGAACAGTAAATTAGAAGTGATTTCAATTCCCAAACTAATAATCAGAAAAAGGTTTGGCCTAAAAAAGTAGTATTTCTTTAAAAGAATAAACGAAATAATTTTCTCCAAAATTATTGATTAAAGTCATTGATTGCAAAAAAGGAGAGAAATTCTATGAGAAGTGTTGTTCAGAGCTTTTAGTTTTTAAAATGCATTTTGAAAAAAGGTTTATATAAATGAAAATTTAATAACTTTTTGAAAAATAATAATTCAAACCAATCAATGAAACGATGAAAAGCAATTTAATCTTAAAATTACTGTACCTTAAGATTCAATGAGAGCCAGAGGTAAAGAAGGGGACGGAATATAAGGGAAGAGTAGAGCGGTCAGGACTTATACCATAAATAATTAGAAAATAGAAAAACTCTTTATTCCAACAAATGAACAAAAGAGTAAAGACTTCACACAAAAACTAGAACTCAGTTTAAAAAATTAATCAAATTTGGTGTTGTTTAGGGGTGTAGACCAGTGACCCTTTCCCACCATCGATTGCGCTCTCCATCAATAATCAGAGAAAAATGAAATGAAACTCAAAATTAGTAGTTTTGATATGTTTTAGAGAATAGTGAAAACAATTTCTCTGATAATAGTAATCGAATCATAACTTTTTTCTCATTCGTTAAAAACAGTAGCGCTTTGGCTCCAAAGCATTGACCTCTGGCTTATGACTGCCCTCTTTCTACTCCATCTCTTTGCCATCCATTCATATAATAAGATTTTTTTTCGGAAGCAGTCGTCAGTCGTCACAACAAATTATATTTTTTTCATTATTACACAAAAATTTGCGGATAATTTCATATTTTGTGCTCTTCATACCAGAGAGGAGTTTGAGTGGTGTGTGTGTGTGTGTGTGTGTGTGTGTGTGTGTGTGTGTGTGTGTGTGTGTGTGTGTG
>JAQFZI010001338.1:0-10259 GCA_034695605.1 Eupelops occultus | reverse complement strand
TCAACTTTCACTAATTTAAATAAATTAAATACGATTTTGATTTTAAGGGGTGGGACTTACAATTGCACACCACTTTAGCATGTACACTTTAGTACACTTTAGTACACTTTTGTACACTTTTATATTTTAGAATTGTCTTTCAAAAGCTAGAATTCGAAACTATTATAGATTTGGAGAAAATTAATTCATTTTTTTATAATCTTTAAAATATAATTCAGTTTTCAATCATTTGTAATATTTTTAATTAAAGTTTTAGTTTATAATTAAGTGTTGACTCTTAAGTCAGTTCTTTCGGAGAATACTTTTGTAATAGAATTTTATTTTGAAAAACAGGTGAAAATGGAAAATAGAGAGTATCGCAAAACTGAAGACTTTGCGGCAGACGTTCGCTTAATATTTACCAATTGTTATAAATACAATCCTCCCGATCACGAAGTAGTGGCGATGGCCAGAAAACTTCAGGTAAAGTTTGATATGTATTGAATTTATTTGGTCCTCTCCTGGGCAGGAAATGCATTCATATTACTTATGCACTTCTAATTATCAGTAGAGGTATAGGAAAGGGCTATTTAGATCCCAGTCTCTTAATTTGATTAAGTGGTCTGTTTCATGCTTTGGCTACAGATTCTAATTATTTTATTTTTTGATTAATAATTAGGACGTCTTTGAGATGCGTTACGCGAAAATGCCTGACGAACCCTCCCGAACGGGCAAATCAGACAGCAGTGGTTCCAGTTCTAGTGGAAGCTCTCAATCGAGTTCTTCCAGTAGTGAAAGTGACAGCGAAGACGAACGCGAAAAGAAGATAAAACTTCTTGAGGAACAGCTAAAGAAAGTAACGGAAGAAATAAGTATTTTAGCTCAAGAGGGCGGCAAAAAGAAAGGAAAGAAAAAGAAGAGAAAGACTAGAAGTAGTTCCAAACGAGACAAAGAAGACTCAAAATCAGACGCCAAAAAAGAAATGGATGACTTAGTCGATGGTTCGTCACTAATGGCCGGAAGCAATATATCAACTATCGGTAATTCGGGTCCAATTAATTCCGGCTCCGCCATCACTAATGTCGAGCCAAACAATGAAATTATACCAACAGGTAAGGTCTCTAAAGGCAAAGCCATTTCTGGAGCCGCAACCAAAGCCCAAAACTCGCAAAACAAAACGAGTAATACGACTGCTCCGGGAAAGAGACCCCGAACTAACAGCAAAGCCAACAAAAAGAGCACAAAAGCGGCGCCACAGTTCGATAGTGAAGACGAAGACAACGCCAAACCAATGTCTTATGACGAGAAGAGGCAGTTGAGTCTTGATATCAATAAATTACCGGGTATTTCACTAATGGATTTCTTATTTAATTGATGACTAATTCTCTATTTTAATCAAAAGGTGATAAATTAGGAAAAGTGGTTCATATAATTCAATCGCGCGAACCATCGCTCAGAGATTCAAATCCCGATGAAATAGAAATAGATTTCGAGACATTAAAGCCGTCGACACTCCGAGAATTGGAGAGTTATGTGGCGACGTGTCTAAGGAAGAAACCCCGAAAGCCTTACAGTTAGTACTCATTGTTTTGTTTATCTTTTCCTTTGATTTAATGAATTAATCTTAAAAACAGATACAAAGAACAAACAGTTGGCCGCAGCGGCCGCTGCAAAGACGAAAGAGGAACAGGAAAAGAAAAAACAGGAATTAGAAAAACGGTTACAGGACGTAAGCGGCCAATTAGGAGCACCGCCTAAGAAACCACCCAAAAAAGGTTAGACTAAACGACAAATTGATACAAAGTTTCGGAGATTTATTGAAATACAGATCCTTATGCTTTCACAGATTCGGAGAACAGTCACGCAGACGTCGCGCCCACCAGATTGAGTGCTAGCAGTTCCAGTTCGAGCGATAGCGACAGTAGCAGTAGTTCCAGTTCCAGTAGTTCTTCTGATAGCAGCGATTCTGAATCAGGTTAGGAATCAATGAACGCATCCTTAGACTCATCACTCATTAGTTAATAAAAAGCGTCACAACATTTAAGACCATTAACTCAATGCTACGTTTGAATTGGACTTTCATCTGTCCTCTCAATACATGTCATTAACAAAGGAAACACATTTTAGGCAAAAGTTTAATATAAACTAAGTTTTTGTTGTTTATGTCCAATAGTTTTCTCTTTAGTTATGTTTTTCTACCTCACAATACATTAAACATTACTTTCAAACAAATCACTGATAGACTGTTTGACAGTCACTGCAAAACCCATTCTTAATATTGTCACAAAACAGCCTTTATTTTCACAAAACAAACAAAATTTAAATAATTAAATGTTAGGTTCAATCCATTTGTTTCCCATTTATTTAATGTAAATATAAAGCCATAAATTCAGTCATTAATTACACAAAATCGCCTTTTTTTGTAAGAAGTGTTTCGATTGAAACACAATACCAATGAATGACACAAACAAACAATATTCTGATTCTATGTTATTATAAACAATTGTCTTCAGGTCCAGAGTGCAGTGTTCTGAGGGGTCGGTAGTTACTCATACGTCGTGTTTATGTTTGGATTCATTATTCAAAATTCTCTCATTTGTATATTCAGATCATATTTTAAATATTTTAAGCAAAAACTCGCATAAAATGTATATATATTTGTCTCAACTTTTCACTGATCGACTGCCCGAATAACTTAATTACTTTAAAGTTATGAGCAATTCCTCATTTATTGCTTTTTTTCACTTAAAGTCAATTCATTCCAAATACCTTTTGGTTGATTTCATTTATATCTGTGCTTTAATTTAACTAATAATTAATATAATGATGAATATCTTGAAGAGAGTGCATGTAATCAAAGAAGTGATGCAAATGAAGCGCGCGTTAAACGCAACACACATTTGTCTGAAAACACTTCTTAATTATTTGATTGAATGAAAATTGAAATTATTTTCTTGATTTTGAATTTTTATCTGAATTTATGAGATTCAGTAAAGTTATTGTTAGTTAGTGTCGGCCTCTTAGGACATGAGCACTCTTGGGCTAAACTGTAAACTATTTGACTTAATTTTCTTTGATTTTAGTCAAGCCTTGTCTCCAATAGTTATTAATTTATAAATATTTTGCATAATTGATAATATGGTAAGCTTTACGTTAATTCTCTTTTTTATTTATATATTTATTTTATATCGATTTTCTTAAAACAAAATTATGTAAATCATGTTATTCGGGGCAGTGTTTACTTTGGCTCTGATAATGTCATCTCTCATCAAAAACAGACTCATTTGTAAATATTAGTTCATTAAATGCAAATTTTCTTATATTTAAAGAATTCTATAATAACTTATTTGACGTGTAATGCAATTTGTTTTTCATGATTGGCCTCTAAAAGGCTGTTGAAGTGAAATAATTGTCATCAATGAAAACAACACTTCTATTGATTGTGTGCCCAAACTTTTATGTATCAAAAAAGAAAGTAAATGAAAACATTTTTAATTAAAAACCCTCCAAACTATTTGATTTCTCACTGAGTTTTCCAGTGTTTGAACAGAATTTTCGATTCAAATAAAAGTTTTCTCGAAATTCTAAAAATTAGTTTATCTTATTTTGATTGTCTCAGAATCACTGCACTCTTTGGACTCTTGACATCCGATTCAGAGGTTTTTTGTGTTTTCAGTTTTCATTTGTGTTTTTCATTCATTTTCACCAAAAGTCAAGCGTTCGATAAGTTTTTTGTTTTGATTACAAATTATGTTTTTCTGTATTTCCGTTATATTTATGATAACTATACCGAACAGAGTCTCCAAAAAAGAAGATAAATACAAACAAATCGATCGGTCCATTCACTGCTCCCTCTCATACACCTACATTTCCCGGCACTCTACCCATCACTCAGTCATATAATCAGCAGTCAGTGACCGGTAATCTCGGACCACAAGTGCCACAAAATCCGTTTGTTAATCAGTCTTTCAATGCTACGCTACCTGTCCCGACCGCTCCTCCAACTATAGGTAATAGTTGAGCACAAAAATCAATGCAAACCTAACAATCATTGAATTGTAGCAAAACCCCCGGTCGTGGCCGCCCATTCAAGCCTTCCACAACAGCCCCAAAGACCAACAGCGACGGCAACGGCAGCGCCGGCGAGAAAAAATATACTCCCGGTTCCCACCCCTCCTCCACAAACACCACAACAAACGTCGCAAACATCCCATAAAAACAGTTAGTTTCAAAAGTGATGTTTTGCGAAGTGAACCCATTTTGACAAATATATTGACTTTTCAGCTCAGCTGCCGATTAACACAAATTCAGATAATCAGTCGTCAAATCCAAATCGAGACTCTCCTAAAGTCAATGCCTCCCATTTCACCCCTCCATCGGTTACTTCAGGTATTTAATAGTTGACTTGCAGTGGAGTATAAACAGAAAATTAATATAACTTTTTTTTTATAAATAATTAGCGCCGACACCCGTGCAGTCAGCAAATCAGAATAAAATTAAAGACGAATCCAATTATAGCGTCAATAATTCGCAACAGAATTCAAGACATGTCCCGGAATTTAATTCAGGTTTATATTTGAAATAAAGTTTTAATAATTATTTATAATATGAAAATTTGCAGGAAATTCGACACCTTTTGATTCATTCAGTTCTAGTTCACCGACAAATGGCGAGAAAAAAGATATGAAGTCTTTGTCGGCCGCGTCTGTGATGCCGACCAACAAAAAATCCCAACAAAATGTATTCTATTTTTGTCTGTTTTAATGGTTTTATTAATATATTTATATTTTTGTTAAAAAGGTACCTGAATCCAAACTGAAAAATCTGGGCGGATGGTCCAGTTTGGCGCAGTCAGGTGCTTCAAGTGGTGGCGGTTCACTTAATAAAGCCTCCGCTAAAGACAGCTTCGAATTGTTCCGAAAACAAGCAAAAGAGAAGGAGGATAAACAAAAACAACTTAAAGTACAGCAAGAATTTAGGAAACACCAAAAAGAACAACAGGAAAGGGAAAGACAGAGACAGGAGAAAGAGAAACAGCGCGAAAGAGAAGAAGAAGAGGCCCTCGAAAGGGCCCGTAAAGCACAACAAATGCAAATCGAAGAAATCAGTCGACAGACACAGTCTTCAACAAACTCATCCCCCGGTTCCGGATCGGGCTCTCCATCATCACAAGGGATGACCCAAACACAAACAGAAAGGGAACGACTGCGACAAAGAGAAAAGGAGAGGAGAATGAGAGAAGCGGTTAGTATTCCTATCATTTCTATTGAGGCCTGACTTTAATTGTTTTATTGTTCCGAACAGAGGGCCGGACAAATAGATTTGAATCGACAGAGCGAAGTGATGGCCAACTTTGAAGAGATGTTGTGATTTGTTTTTATAAATATTATAAATAATTATAAATATTCATCAATTGGTAGCACCGGTAGAGCACAACCTCTGTTACCTTCATTATTGCCTTTTCATACGTTTTTGACTTCACTGTAAATTAAATCCATTTTTTACGATAATTATTGAAATTACGATTTAAAATGTTGTTATAATTATATTAATTATAAGAATAACAAAACACTATATCTTCTAAAAAAGGCTTCATTTAACTTAGAATTGATAATAATGTATAAAAAATTGATAAAATTGTTCATTAATTGAAAGAGTGAATCAATTTTCGAATGTTTGCTCATTTTTTATATCATTCCTCATAAGACTATTACAAAAAATGAAAAGAAATGCAAATTTATTTATGACTACATTTCAAGAAAACGATTAATTGATTACATTTCGAGACTATTTGAACGCGAATTCGATATTTTGTTTTTTAATGATTAAAAGATTTAAAAGTTTAATAAATAATACCTTAAATATCGTGTAATTAGTTTTCTTCTATGAATTGCATTTGATTTCAAATGATTTGTTTTTTCGTTTTGTTTTTGTAAAACATCTTCACATTTGCGGTAAAAAAATTTCATATATTTTCTAAGTTATTAAAGAAACTGAATATTAATTGAAAGTATAATTAAACAAAATGTCTGATAAAATTGAATCAATTGGCAATTGGTTTATAATAATTATAAATATATATTAAATTAATTAATATTTTGTATATAAGACATATATCTGTCATTCAATTTGAAATTCTATTGTTATAGTAATTGATAATCATTTTAAAGAATTAGTCTTTAATTTCCTTAAATTCTGTTATAAGAGAATCAATGTTTTAAATTTCAAGACATTCATCGCTTAATTTAATTACATTTTTAGTTAAGAAATGTTATATCGATATAACTGAACAACACTTTTGTTATTTATTTGTTTCATTCACTGATTCTTTTAATTAATTGATCGATAATTAGGATATTTTTTTGCGTAAATTTTTAAGAATCCTTACTTTTAATAAAGTTTTACATATTATTAATGATTATTAGTGTCTAATATTATTAATTATAAACTCATTAAAGAAGATTAGCGTTAAATAAGCTTTTTATAGAATATTCACTTTAGAATTGATTGAGAAATATGTCTATATTTTAAATCTTAAAACCGAATAAGTTTTTGATGTAATAATACATTGCATTGTCTCTCAATTTATTGTAATTTATATATCAATATAACTATAATTTTAAATATATTTGATTTTCATTGTTTATGACATGTTTTTGAATAAATAAATTGTTTAATGATTTTAAATAAATTAAATGCAAAAAATTGTGCCTTTAGTTCAATCACTTATAGTCTAATATGAATAGAAAGTTGAATATTAGTTTAACCTATAAACTTATTATACCAAGATACTCCACCCAAACCAAACATTTTAGTCAATTAGAATAAATAAACATTTATTCAAATAAAGAAATTCAATCAACCATTCTTTTTGTCTGTTTTGTTAACTTGCTAATTTACTAATTAAAAAGTTGGCAAATCAAATTCCAAACTAGGATCAATTGAGTTTTAAAATTTTTTCAAAAGATTGTTTGGGACGTCTTTACGAAGAGGTCACACTTTTTGTTTCACTATTTTAGTTGTAATTCTGAGTGAATCTCATTATAACTAATTTATAATTAATTTTAAGTGATTTGATTTATATTATATTGTAATCAAATACAAGAGATATCAGTTCATCTGTTCATCCCTTGTATTAGAAAAATAGAATAAAGATTTGGAACATTTGATAGGATGTGCTCTCAATCAACAATAATTTAGATTCTTGAATGCAGTAAAATATTTTCGAAGTAAAAAATTAACTCAATATTTAAGGTTTAATAAATGACTTTCACTTAAGTCTTAAGTATTAAGACTATTCTCATATACTCTTTTGCTTTAAGGAATTTTAAGAGTGCTTAATGTATCAAGATTCATTAAAATCATGAATATACTTCCAAATAGTCGTCTATTAAATGTGTGTCTTTTAGTTTAAGAATAATTTCAAACATTGATTTAGTGTTTGAGGGCCAGTCCTCAACAGTTGGTCGTATTGTATCAGTTATTAATTTTTTCTGGTTTCATCAATTTCATTAATTGTGATTATTATATGAAGAGTGCTTTGCACTGTCCAACAGCAGAAGCGCTCTTCTTTGGCTTACAAAACAAAATTAAAAGATTGTCTCACAAATAGATGTGGAATATAAAGTTATTTCTCTTCCTTCTGAACCACTTTTTGTTTGTTTCAATTGATTTCAGTTATAATTTATGAATTTTTTGTAAATATTTATTAAATTCATTTGATTTAAATTATTATAAAATAAAGTTTGGCTCAACCTTCAAAGATTACATACATACTAAGTTATTTTGGTCGGAACTTACCCATCACATTCATAATTTTGAAAAACTAAGGAATAGGTTATGTGGTTAAGCTTAACAAAAAGGATTATTCACTGCATTCCATTCTGTAAATGCAGTGAAAAATGATTAATAAATTTTAATGACTTGATTTAATTTAAGTGATATTAAACCTATTATTATAAAACAATTTGATTACATAACTTTTAACTCAATTATTTCTTATCAATTAATTTCAATAATGAAGAAAATCTAATAAAAGTTAAGCAAAGATTTGAAGGACAAATACATTCTAATTATTAAAGGAATTTGTTTTTAAAGTTAATCCATTATTTTTGTGACTCATCTAAACCTTTATTTTAAAAAGTTTTGAATTAGAATTGTATTCAATAAATAAATATATTTTTAGAAAATGACTCGTCTTTTAGACTTTCTTTGAGTTTCGGTCGAAATTACATCTTAATAAACCGAATTTATTCTGGGTTGAGTTGATTATTTGTAAAAATGTGAGGCACCACTGGTCAATGTTTACAAATTTTTGACAGCTACTGACAGTTTGTCAAATGATCAAAAGTAACCAATGAAATCATTTCAATTAGTGTGTATATTTGTTGTCAATTGTTTAGCCAATAAAATAAAATGATGACAAAAATAATTGTTTGACAGCTAACTATCCAATCAGAAAATAGAAAACAATTTTCAATTCAATGAGATCAATTGAGATCAAAATTTTTGCATATAAATAACAACACAAATATTTTAACATTGAATTAATTATGAAAGGGAAAAACAAATAAAATTAAAATTAATCTATTTTATTGATATGAAATAAAGCTAAAATTAATTTAGAGATTAAACATTTTTATTAATAAAATTATGAATAAAAATAAAGAAATTACATTAATTAATTGTAATTTATATATATAACAAAATTGAATGCTTAAGAGATCTTTTTTGAAGATTATCGTGTCTTTCTACGCAAAGTCGTAGTTGTTTCGGGATTAAATATATCTTTAACCACAGAATTCTCATTGATTTTAATTTTACGGTCAATATCATAACAAATGAGAAGACGTTTTAAATAATTTGCCAGATATGAGTCGATCTAATTGTGTGATAAATTTGTGAATTTGTGTAATAAACGGCTAAATAATGACCTCAACTATGAGTACCCCTTTACTAAAATTTTTGCCCTTATATACGGATAAATCGGCCAAAATTTTGCCCAAATCAGACAACATAAAGGTATAGCCACAACCTCTAAACAGCACTTCTTCGCCATTCATTAAATGTCGTAAATGTTTGAAAAGAAGTGATTGAGAGTACATGAAACTTTCTTCGCCCGACACCTGAATCAATCTCTTATTCTTAAGCTTTATTACATAGAAATGTGATTTTCTGACACAAAAATCATTTTTATTCACATTATTTGCGAGAAATAAATATTTTTTAAATAAATTCAATGAACTCAAATGTTTATTTAACTAATCAGTTAATATTTCATATCTCATGAAAATTTGGTAGCGGCTACTAAAGCATCAAAGCAAAGCAATGTTCAATATAATTATAACTTAGGTCAGAGAGCAATTTAATCCTAATAAATTGCAGAGACCTTGACTAAAAGGTGTTAAAAAGTTTGAAGAAATATCATTTGAATTTTGAATATTGAAAAAATGTCATTCAAAATGATTTATAATAAAGAATATATGATTTTTTAATCCTTTTTCTACCAATAAATCTCTAATTTGTTTGGCATAAAGTAGTTATAATGCAGATATTATTGTTCAAATATAACCAATGAAATTATTTTTACTAAAATTCAAGTAAGGAAAGTCTAAAGAAAGAAATTATATAAACTTCTAAAAGCTCAGTCAGTTTTGAATATAATTGTCGCAAAGTTTGCTTATGATTTCTCAAAATGCTTTTTCAGTTTGAAATAATAGAATTTGGAATCAATAGTTATTTTTCATTAAAAATTTATATTGAAATTAAAGTTTCTCAAGTTATCAATCAAGTTCAAGTCAGTAATTTCAAACTTAAGTCACATGGAGTGTATTCATCGAATAGAAAATGCTCAAAAACTTTACAAATGTACTCAAATACTGTCAAAACTTAAATTGTTATTAAGGTCTATTTGATTTCTATTAAAATTGTTAAAAATTTTACTTCAATTGATTTTTAAACCAATTCAAACTAAATGAGATCAATTGAGATCTTTTTTTCCTTTAGAAAACGCTCAAAAACATTTGAATAATTTTTTATAATAAATAATATTTTTTTAAAATTAGTTGATGTTTAATTTCAAATTAAATTATATACACTTAAAAATATTAATTTAATCTTGGTATTTAAAATGCACTGGAATAGATAAGGTGAATGTATTTAATCCATTGATTATTTATGATTGTATGTGAAACTACTCTACATTTCCTCCACAACCGTATAAAATAAGTTTCCATTTGTTTTCTTTCATTTGATTGAATGAAACGAATTTTATTTTCAAA
>JAQFZI010001337.1:0-10260 GCA_034695605.1 Eupelops occultus | reverse complement strand
GAGAGAGAGAGAGAGAGAGAGAGAGAGAGAGAGAAATAATGGGTTTATTTATTGATTTTTGGCTTTTTGTTTGTTAACTAAATTGATGTTTAATGCACTTAAAGTCAGTTAACATAAGCCATGTTTGAAACGTAAAGATCTCTTGAGGTTAGAAATGACCAGTGATTTAGTTGTGCCAGATGAGACCTTAGCCTAAATTGTGTTATGAAACACTGAAAATCAATTGTCATTGAATGAAATGCTGAGATTAGTCTATTGTTAAAAGTATTGTTTTACGAATAGGTGAGTGCTATTTGCCGACTCTCTTGCATTTTGGAGCTGCATATGGTTTGAGAGAATTGATGTCTAAATTACTTCACTGTCCATTGGCTTTAAAGGCTTGTCAGACACGTAATTCAGATAACTTAACACCTGCACAAATGGCCCACCGCTTGAACCACAAAGATATCGGAGCTCTTTTGGATGATTTCGAGCGTCTGTGCGAAACACAAAAACTAAATATAATATATGACTGCAGACCAGTAGATGAAAGTGAACTCACAGATCAAGAAAAGGCTGATATCGAGAGAAAAGTCACGACCTTTAGATATTCCAACTCAAAGCCCTCTTCAGCGCACCACCAGTTATATGGACTCAGACTCTATTCTGATTTATTAGACCTCAAACAACGTGAAGAGTTTGGCGTCAAAATAAAAAATAACAATAAAACCATCGATGAGTCAAAAGAAGTAAATGTTATGTCCAAAGAATATGACGAAGAATTGATAAATGGATTCCATTTTAAAGATATGACAAAATGTCAATCGATTTATGATTCGAGTGATAGCGAGTCTTCCGCTTTTGGCCTTCAAATTATGTCAGAATCGAGGGATAAAAATACAATAAAAATAGTAAATAATTTTGAGAATAAACTCACCAATGATTTTGTAGACAAAAAGGAAAACCCATATGACTTCAATGATATTCAAAAAGAGTTGATAGACATAATTGAAATATTCAAAGAGGGTTTGTCTTTCGATAAGTTTGAGCCTCTTTTCGACAAATGGCAGAAAAAGTATTGCAATGTTTTGGATGGGAATGAGTCTAAAGAACTTCACGAATCTTTGACTCAAATCAAAACTCTTTGCGAAATCGGTCGCAAACATAAAGAATTGGAAACCAATAAGAATTCATTGAATTTCAATGATTTAAGATATTATTTGACTTCAAAACTGGATAATAAACTTAATGACAATAACTTAAAGGTAATTATCATTAATTAAAGTCACAGAAAATTAATGATAATTATCTGTTTTACAGCAAACTATTCAGGAAAGGCTTCAATTACTTTCTTTGAGTCAACATTTTTGTTCAGATTCTTTGAGTTCGATCAGTAGCACAAGTAAGTAGAGATTTGCATTAAAATTAACTAGTTCATTAATAATTGGCTATTTTTATAAACCAATTTTTATAAATGTAAATAATTGTCGTTTTCTTAGAATTTATTGATTTGTTTGAATTAAGGTTCGTCTTTGAGTACCACTAATTGCAATCCAATTGATGGTAACAATCAGTCGACTAAATCAGTTAAGTCTCCGTTTGAGAGGAATAGAGTTAATCGTCGATATAATCAAAATAATTACTATAAAAGACTGAAAACAAAAGTCATTTCATTAGTTGACAAACAAAGTGGATCTCAACTAAATGACAAACAATCGGATTCTACACACAAACCAATCACAAACAGTAAACCTCCGGCTCCTCCGCCCAGACCTTTGACTTTCGGCTCAATTAGTAAACCAAATAAAACGATAAAAATGACGACAAACTTAAATCATAGCCTTTATTATAACTATGAAAACCATAACAAATCAAACAACGAATTTGGATCACAAGAAAGTGTGACCCAATTATTCAATCAAAACAAGTCATCCCATTCTAACACTGGTATTTCACAACTAGCAGTGATGGCCATACATAAATCATTCTATTAAGATTTAAAGCACGTTATCTTGCACAATTGATTTCTTAGGTTTTTTTTCTAAATGACTTTCTACTGGACTCCAGTTCTTAGATTTATTCAAAACTTAGTAAAGAACAGAATTAAATATTTATATGTTTGTTGGCCATCACTGAGTTAATATAAATTGATGATACAATTTAATCTAGAACATTTTTCTTTCTTAATTTAGAAAACAATTCTGAAATGATTTCAAAATGTTATTACTTGAAAAAAGATAATTCAAGTCCTCATTACGTAAACATGAATACGAAGCGCAACGATTCGCCAGTTATGGCAAAAAGAGACCCACTTATTGATTATGATCTAGTACCTTCAGGTATACCTGTGCCGATAAATTCTTTGAAAGCTAAAGCCATGTTATCAGTGAAAACATCAAAGAATTTATCTGAATTTGAATACGATTACGATATTCCGAAAGTTCCCAAAAGGACTCAAATCAAAAATCAAATCGAAGCTAAGGATTGCCTCAAAAAAGATCAAAAACAAGTGGCAAAACTGGAGACAGAACTTCAATTATTTATATAGAAATAAAATTTATCTGATATTCAATTTAAAGTTAATATCAAAAAAATTATTCGAAAACATTCTGTCGATTAATCATTGAATTCATTAAAACATAAATTTATTTTAATTTGAATAAAATTAATTATTTTAACATTTTTTGTAAATAAATTATTGAATTCATTAGACATTTATCTCAATTAATTGTAATTGAAATTAGCCATGGTGATTTGTTCATCTCCCGATGTAACATAAGCTCGCAAACTCTAAATAAGCTTGGTTAATATAGACATTAGATATAATGTTTAACAAAAGGTGAAGGAAATGTCAACAAACTATTTATGATAACATCAGAAAAGATTTAAAACACTTTAAAATACTCTTTTGAATACAGTTTTAAAAATTTGTAGAAATAAATGTTTTTTGCGCTAAACTAATGAAGTTTTATTACAATTATTAATAAATTTTGACATAAAATTTATGATACACTGAAAAACACTGAGCAATAGTACCGAACAATTAGACTAAAACATAATATTTATTTAGATATCAATAATATATTTATATATTTTCTACTTTATCTCAAAATAAGTGAATAAATGAATTGAATGGCGACTAAACCTCTTAACAAACTATTGATAATAAAAGACAAATGAAATGAAATATAGTAAACAAATGAAGAGACAATATCTGTCATACCTGTCATAAAATCACAGCATTTCTGTTCTGAACGTAAACTTTGGCTGAAGAGATGATGGACCAGAAGTGGCACTATTTGTGTGAACTGTTTCAGTCACTGTATGTAAACTTATATTTCCGTTTCCGTTATACCGGACTCGCATATCTGTGGGGCAGGCCTCAGAAGCACAGCTATATCGAGGGGCGCCATGATATCGCTGTTCCTCAAATCGCCGGCTCTCGTCTTCCCTCAGACACGAACAGCAAAATGCGTTTTTGAATCCCTGACGAAATCTGAAATTTATTTCAAATTATATTTACTTCACAAACATTTTTTTCTTCATTTAATAAATCAATTTTTTACATCCATTAATATATTTCCTCATAACTCCAAATACTAGACTAATAAATTTAAAAGCAACTTGGGTATTAATTATATTTGTTTTTGTGATTATAAATTTTATTTTCTTAAAAAAAAAGTTTTTCGATGGAAACACTGTTTAAATGATTAAAAAATAAGTTACTCGAAAGCCATTAAATTTTCTTTTTTAGCTTCAATCGATTTTTCTAAAAAATATTCTGAATCTCAATGACGTCTCATTCATTCATTCAATTTAATGAAATTCATTTTATGGAAACTTCTAACAGATTGTATTGAAAAGAATTGTTTAAATTAAAACATTAAACTATTTTCATCTAAATATTTCCACTATCCAGGGCAATAATTATCAGATTCATGAGAAATTATTGTCCAATTGTTATAATAAATGGCTTTAGACTAGATCTGTGTCACGAGGCATATAGCATCATGGTTTTCCTTAATATATTGACCCGGCTTTTAGTGAGCTTTGAATAGGAAATTGAAACTCAACTCTCATACAAAAAGGAAGTTAACTTTTTTTAGCTGAATGTTAAATGATTTTTTCAATTAAGAACTCCACTCCTCTTTAGTCTGTACTCGAAATTAACTAAAAAGCAAAGAATATATTAAACCCAGTTTGTTTGGTCAGAATGGCTGAAAACAATGGGTTTCATGGGATTATCATGATCACCATGACCCACATGATTTGAAAATTATCTTTGAAACAATGAAAATCAACAAAATAAATATTTAGTGCTATTTGTCTATATTTATGATACTCTTATCACAATTTACAAACTGCTGGATACTATTTTTGAATTCAATTCTCCATTTTAGTTGATATATTCATGAATTCTGAATGAAAATGAAAAGACTTTGAGTTTATTCTTTCCCTTTTATTATTTTAACAAAAAAAATGTTTTTCATTGACATATAAATGAAATTCTTCTCAAATACGGTATAAATTTTCAAAATTCTTATGTGAAAAATCTTGAATTTCAGATAATATAGCAAATCACCAGAATATAAGAGAAGAAAGATCCATTGCTAGATGCCCTAGTGTAATTTTGTTTGGTTTTTAAATTTTGTAAGGATTTTTAGAACTTGAATTAAATGAAAACATTTCAGACTTGAAAAAAACGTAAAGAATTATTAGTGGATATTAAGTGGAGTAGCATTTGAATGCCATTACTCCAAATATCCTAATATCTTGATGAAAATTTCAAAATTATAGCTCTGAAAAAAATTTAGAGAATTAACTCTTGAAAATAGTTTTACCTAGTTCTCTTTAAACTTTTGGTATTCAACTGTATTTATCAATAATCGTTAATATCTTCTATTAAACAATGGTTTCTATTGGTATTTATTTATATTGATTATAGAGATGATCCCAATTGAAGAAAGTAATAGATATAATGTACATAAGATTTCACTTGAAACTATCCTTTCATACAACTATTATTAATAGAAAAAATCAACAAAGGTGAACTTAGTCTCAGATAATCCTTGGACATCTTAGCATAGAGCAAAATAATATTTTCGATTGAATTCGTTCACTTATCACCAAAAGTTGGTTAAAGGAGAAAAGAGGATAGATTTTCATTAAATGGATTATATTTTGTCAATAATTCAATTTAGTTTGAGTTCTGTTTTTGATTAATCAAAATAAAGAACTGAAAATCGTATTTTTCGGACATAAAACTATCAAAGCATTCAATTTTATCAAAACTTTTTTCATCAAATTTTCTTTACTCGGATCAATATTTTCGTGTTTGAAAACACGAAAATTTTAGAGCTTATGAACAGTTCCTCAAATGTTATTCAATCCTTTTGAAGATCAAAATATATCCAAAAATTCTAATTCTATGATTATCATTGAGTGAGTGAAGCATGGTCAACCAATTGAGAATAAATGATAAAAATTATCTTTCAAATGGCAAATATTGTGAAATCGAGTAAGAATTTAATGCACTTTAAATATGTTATAATTTTTATTTATATTAGAGTTCTCTCAACTGAAAAATAATTTGTTTTCATCTGAATTAATAAAATTGAAATCAAGGATGTGCAAGGGGGTATAGCCTAAATTCACCTCATTTAAGTCAATTAAGAAAAAATTCGGAAAAGTTAACATTACGTCTATAGACAGATATAGGTCTGTAAAAGTTTTGAAAATACCCCTATTTTCAGAATTTGCGAGACCCCCTAATCTCGAGTAGCTTGTCCATCCCTGAATTGAGATCAAATGTGTATTTAATATAACGATTATTAGAGCGCAACCAAACACTATATATTGATTTATTAATCATTTGACTCTAATATTAAACATTTTGTTTTTCGTTAAAATTTTCAGTTAATTCGCTCTAAAATTTTGACTGAAGGCCAAAACGAGGTTTTTCTCCGATCAATATTAACTAATGTGAAAGGTCACATTTTGGAGTTTTATGTGTTTTAATGATAAAATAAATTTCAAACAAAAATAAAACAAAAACAAATGACTTCAAACGAGACTGGCTTTTTTGAAAACTGGGTTATCAATCATTTTTGATAATTATATACATTTTTAAGAATATTGTTTTTTATTTTTGGGCAATAATTTGCAACATTTTTCTTACTTTTAACGGTATTTATAAAAAAGCATGGTAATTCTCAAAATTGTATGGGCATTCAGAGATCCAAATAATTTTTAAGAATATCTAAGAATACAGTAACAGTAACGTCAAACGTTTAAAAAGTGGACAGTGCTTCAAATGAATGTTTGCTAAGTTCTGTCCATTTTCTAAAAGGTTTGACGTTAATTGTCTTAATCAGAGATTATTTATTAAAAGTTATATGATGTCCTTGATATAACTGCTATTAATTGAGAGATTCAAAAGTTGTTTACCTGGAATTCATCCAACAATAGACGAAAGGGTTGTAAATGGAATTACTCATCGCTAACCAATATATCGACAAATAGATGTGTTGCACATAATCTGAACTTATTATCTCTGGGTAGTGATGAGCCAGAAGGAAGTATATGTGATACGGTGCCCAACATATCTGTTTATTACATAGATTACTTTATTACAATAATTAAAACTCGGTCATTAAATTTCAGACCAACAAGATTATAATTTCTAATATATTTCCTACATTTTAAAAACATTAAAAAACTTTAAGGAATTTACAATAACTCAAGAATTGAAAATTGAAAACAAAATTTTAAAATGTACATGTACGTTTATGTAAAAAATAATTTACTGAAAGAAAAGAAAGATATAATAAAATAAAGAAATAAAATAATATAAAATTGAAATTATTATGATTTTGTTGTCTATTAGTGAAAACGATTGGCCACTAAATCAAATGAAAACAAAGTTAAGGCACTTTGAGTAAGAGCTCAACTAATGTTTTAGAGAAGTGTAAGGCTCAGACAGACACAAGTATTATACAAAAATGTACTTACGCCAAAAATAGCGACGACCATCATCATCATCTTCACGATCTAACAAACAAAAAGTTCAAACAACAAAATATAAAATCATTGAAAACACAATGAAATTTGTGAATCATTCAGACCAGAAATATGGGGCGCTTCACATCTTTGTCAGACTAGAAAATGTTATCAAAGTCAGTAATAATACCTTTCTTTTAGATTTAATGCTCTCCATTTGTTTGGCAGTACATTCGCCAATGCTTTGACTGCCCCATAACTCCCGGCCCACTCGGAAATATGTATAAATCATAGATACGATCGGAAGCATATAAGTTACCAAAAGAATGATTACATTATATCTATAATTGAAACATCAAAACAAACATTAATCGAAAGAATTTATCATTTCTTTGTTATAACAAATAACGAATAAAACCATTTTTATTGTTTGTTTGGTTGACATACAAATCCCTTTTGAATCACTTTTCAATTGAAAAGAAAAAATGTCTTTTTTTTGGTGAAGACCAAGAGCATTATTATTACTTTCTATTCTTCGTTTCAATTCTATTTCCAATTTTTCTTTTCAAATACTAAACAAATGTTATAAAATGGGCTCAAAATTGGTTTTTAGACAATATTCTCAAATCAATTATAATTCTCTTCAAATAAAAAGTATACTATTTTTGAATGAAAGGGAAGTTATGCAGTCATATGAAGTGAATCTAATGTTTAATTTTTTTAAAGACATAATGAAATCAACAGATAAACAATTCTATGTCAATGGATGGAGAGGTGGATAAGAAGTCTGCAATTTATTCAAGTACTTTTTAAGAGGAATTTGAAAATTTTATTTTTTGTTTAATTATTAAATTGTCAAGTTTATTCTAAGCTGAGAAATAGTTAATTGACAATTAAAAAGAAAGACTAATTTGTTTAATA
Organism: Eupelops occultus; assembly: GCA_034695605.1. Classification (NCBI taxonomy): domain Eukaryota; kingdom Metazoa; phylum Arthropoda; class Arachnida; order Sarcoptiformes; family Phenopelopidae; genus Eupelops; species Eupelops occultus. Next base: position 2,361 of record JAQFZI010001337.1, on the reverse strand, counting down.
TTGAATTTTGAAAATTTTAATTTGAATTCAGACATTACGCAAAATGCAAACAATGGATAATAGCTTTTGGCGATTCCTAATCATTTATTTCTGAAAGCGTTGAGAGAAATCAAAATTCATTCCTTTATTGTTAGCTAACGATTACTTCAACTTAAAAATGATGTGAATTCGAGATTCAAATGGTTTGAAGACATTATTGGCTTATTTCAAGAAAAATTTGGAATTTTAAATAAAGTCATTATTCCTTAAATGTTTTGCCAAAACATCGAACCTTTCGATGAATAATCTTTACTGAGATTTGAATCATTAAAAATAAATGTGTTTTGCAAATGATTTCTTAAATACTGAAAAAAGATCGTTTTATAACGACTTGTTTACGAGTAATTAGTTTCTAAATCGATATTTGTTTTTATTCATTCATTGATTTAATGAAATGACTTAATCTCTGTGTTTAAGAAATAAAATATGATTTCATTTTTCGGACACAAGTAATACATAAATCAAATTAATTAAATGTTGTAATCGAAAGAGTGGATAACAAACCCTATTCGATAATCACCTAATATCTGGATTTTATTTATTTATGATCGGGTCATATGTTTTTAGCGTTCAATTACTGGGATAAACAGCTAATCCAAAGTTATTACCAGTGCTTCCAATTCCAATAATAGTGATAAGTATTGTAAGATATATAACATTTCTTGAGATTAGCCGAAGAACAAACAAAAAATATAACATTATGTAAGGAAAGTAAAGCTCATATTCTCAGTGCTCGTCAGCGCTCATCACTTTTCAATTGTCATATAACTCATTGTCTTAATTATAATAACTCAAGACTCAGCCCATTCTGTAATTTGATTGAGATATACGTTAAGAAGAACTCAGTGTTTTTTTCTTATTATCTGAATAGAGGGATGCCCAAGGGAAAATTTCAGAATTCCATTTTACCAAAAGATTTCTCCCTGAAGACCATGGGCATATCTGCTCAATTTTCAAGAAAAATGACAGAAAACAAGAAATTTAAAAATATTTTTCAATAAAAATTGATGGAATATTGGATTTTATAGTACAAAACTCACTTTAATCGTTCAATTAATTCCCTTTCAATGTATTTCAGTCTTTGTTAAAGCAGTAAAAAAAAGTTGACGCTATATCTGATAGTTATTCGAGTGAATGATTAAAATTCAATATATCCTCATTAACTGTGAATATTAATTCTGAAAGAAACGATGAAAATCATCGGAATTCTAATATAAATCACGAATAACCCGAAAATAAAAGGCTGAATGAAAGACATTCTTGTTTTGAATGGCAGACAATCAATAAATTAAGTTATGTTCAAATCGTTGGAATCCTTAACAATATTAACGAAAATATTCTTATTATTTATTTCTCATAAGAAATAAATGAATGGGAGACTCATATGTTCTTGCAATTTAATAAAATTCTACTAAAACATAAGCAGCAACTTTTTCTTAAAATAATCTAAATGTTTGCGAACTTTAAATTTTAACTTGGCTCTTTTAATTTTCGCATTTAAGTTCATTAGACATTTAAACTCAATTAAATAAAATAGTGTTTTAATCAATAATTATGTTTTAATATAGAATTTAATCCCTGAAAAAGTTATGAAACCAACTAATGTTTGATTTGATCGACAATACTGTGAAGACATGAATTAAATATAATATTACTCCAAATATATACTCTCATAGAATCCAGTATTAGATAACTTCCTTTTTGATGATAGTTTGAAAATTATTTATTTTCTTTTATTTCAAATAAAACCAAAGATTTGTTGATATTTTTAAAATAAGTTTTGTTATCATTTCTTTTGTATCAAATAAAAGTCTAAAATCAAAAGTTTGGAAAAAAGTAATTACTTTCTACTGACTTCATTTCATTCACAGCAAGAATAAAATGTAAATTAGAGCCAAATTTTTACAAATAAATGTATTGAAACCTCTTAAAAATTATTAAATACGTAAGCTAAAAATTTAAATTACTTTGAATTCCATTTTTGATACAATAGATATTTCATAATTATTTGAAATCATGTTTTCATTATTGGAATAATTATATTCAAAATATTAAGTTTTGCGAAATAAAAAGCTGAATAGTAAACACTGGAAGTATGTAGTCTGATATCAGGTTATGAATTATATCATTGTAAAGCTTAGAAGTAGTGGATCCATCCTGCCAAATTTTATCGGCGAATGATCATGTTCAAGGCCCGAAACGACCATTTGAAACGCCAGCATAAAGCTTATAAAGAGTGGAGAGTAGAGGTATACACACATAACTCTCTCAAATATAAGCTTTATGCTGGCGTTTCAAATGGTCATTTCGGGCCTTGAACAT
>JAQFZI010001336.1:0-10263 GCA_034695605.1 Eupelops occultus | reverse complement strand
GTTTTAATTCAAAATTTGGCATAAATTACGACACGAATTGAGATCAAAAGTCTAAGAAATGAGCAAAAGTTAGCGCGAGGAAGACGTCGAGTCTTGTCTTCGTTTCCAAATTGGCGACTCTGACGACAACTCTTTTGTTCGACAACCGATTTGAACGTCTTTTCCGCATAAACCGCACGAAACAAGAGTTTCTTCGGATTTCTCTTTTGGTTTTGCAGTCATTTGTCGAACGTCTTCGCGAATTATTTGTCGAATTGTCCGCAAAAACGCGTTTCGATATTCACACGAACTATCGATTGAAATGATTAGCGATTGAATCGATAATCGATGGACTCACCTGTTGGACAATCGATATATTTTTTCCGATCTTTTTCCTCCACTTGTCTTCAATTGGATTAATTCCCACCGAAAGTCGTGTTCGGAATCACTCGGAGCACAGGCTCGCACTTGAACTTCACTGAAAGAGAAGACATTAGAAGAAGAAGAAGACAATTGTCTTACATGACGGGAATCAGAGTCTGATGTCTAATAATCTCAACTTCTGTTTGACTTCTTGTCTTCTGTTTGGATCTGTTTTGACGAATAGTTTCTTTGCAGAGGAAAACAACGCACGCATTGAATACAAAACACATTGAATGCAATTCAACGCCTTTTCGACAGTTTTTTCCCAAAAACTCCATTGAATTCGTCCACTCAACGCCTCCGTACTGGAAGACATACTATTAGACACAATAAGACAATAATAGTGTTTACGTGAATGAGAGCAGTGGGCGAGAGATCAATAATCGGCGATCCGTTGATTCGAGAATAATTTCGCGCCAAATGTTCAAAAATAGCGCCGTATTCCTCGTGAATTCGTTGCATTTCATTAATGTGTTCGGCAACTAATGAGAGATATTATTAATGACGTCATTAAAGACGACAAGACTCACCCCTTTCCACTGATTTGAGCGCTTCCGACAACTTTTGTCCTTCAATTGAGTCTTTTGAACAAAAGCTCTTCATTTGAGACAAAAGAAGAGGATATTTGAGAACTCTTTGAATCGGTTTTATTAAATAGGATTCAAGACTTTGAGCCAATTGTCCGCTCGAGCGATGAGAGAGCCATTCCTTCAGTTGAATGGATTGCGGACTCTTTTCGTCGGACAACAGTTTAACGGCTCTCGAATGAGACGCACAAAAAGTTGAATATTGGCGGAAAGCCTGCGAATAAGAGATAAACAGATCGGCGATCGAAGAGACGTCCAGTTGTTGGCTGTCGTCGGTGTCGTTCTCAACAATTGTTTGTAATTCGCTTTTAAACTGTTTTTGGTTTTTGATTATCTCTTTTATGGCTCCGAAGAGAACGCGAATATCTGACTGCGAAAGAAGTGTCGTCTCCCGAGACAATGGCTCCAAATATGTGGACAACAATTGTTCCAAAGAGCGGACATAAGTGATTTCGGTGTCAATGAGCTCTTTGACCACTTTTCGCATTTTGTCTGAACCTGTGGTCGCTGTCGTCGTCTGACGTTCTGTTGTTGTCGTTCGCGTCGTCTCTAATGGTTTGCAATTATTCTGAAAATGAATTAATTGGGAAAAAGAATTTGGTTTTGGAAGAAAAGAATCCACTTTTGGCACAATCAAGTGTTCCAATTGCTCCGAATTGATTAATTGGGAATTCTGATCATTTGGCGGCGGCGGACAAACCAAAGACTCAATTAAGTCATCGGTTGTCGTCGTTGTTGTCGTTGTCGTCTCTAATGTTGAGAAAGCGCTTTGAGTGTCGTCTCGGGCCGAACGAATCATAAGACAAAGAGTGAGCTCTTCCTGAAGAACTGATTCCACGAACATCATGTCCAAGTCATGCACGAGAGCACCGTTAATGACCACTAATTCATCGCCTCTTCGCAATCCATGGTTTGCGGCAATCGATTGACTGAAAGAGACGACAATGACGTCAATGACATTTCTGGCTTTCTATTGGCTTACCCCTCGACTCTCGAAACGTAAACAAAAAGATCTTCAGAAATGAGTTCCGATTCGACGGAAAATCCAAATAAGACGTCATTCGAGTCTCGCGACAACTCTATTGTGAACAAAGATTTCGCACAAATTTCAAACGTTTTCTGAAAATCAGAACAGAGCGCGAGACTTTGTCCTCGAGGAATGGCCAGACCACATTGACTCACGAAATACTCTCTTGCAGTGGTTTGAGAAGATAATAAATGCAAAAGAAGCTGATCTGTGGTCCAATCTTGTGAGATTTGAATTCTTCTTCTTTCTTGAGTTGAATTCATTTGAACTTCAATTTCGACGCTTTTGTCGTCTTTTATATTCAAAGAAATCTCTTTTTCTTCACTTTTTTGTCGTTTCAATAGATTTCCCACAAGAGAAGGGTTTTTCGCACAATTGAACGCTAAATGAGACCAAAACTAAGAGAAAGAAGAAAAAGACAAAAAGACTGACCATGAAGTGAAGACACAGTGAAGACTCCCAATCGATTCAATTGAGATTTCGTTCTTCTATTTGTCAACGAAAGAACAGTCTTTGGATTTGGCATTTCATCCAAATTCTCGACTCTTTTAATAGAAAAACAAAATTAGAAACTGTTGACGACAGGGACGACACTTACGCTGAAAGATAACATTTGAGACGAAAGACTTGAACGCGATTTCGTTCGCATTTCTCTTCTGACGTCATCACTGAAGTGACCAATGATTGTCTTTGTTTTTGATCATCTTGAATACAAGTCAACAAAAGCTCCGTCTCGTGACGCGATCTGTTCTCGGCCTCTATTGTGCGCTCGAGACGCCCGATCTCTTCCTGAAGAATATGACTGACCGCCGCTTTTCCCGAATTTCTGGCCATTTGTGCTGCACATGCGCTGTGAATGGCTGCAATCCAAGAGTCTCTTTCCTCGAGACATGGCGCGTCCAGAAGATATGCGTCTCCAAAAGCCGTTGAAAGACAAAACACGTGATCTCTCTTCGGGTGTTCGGGAATACTCTGGACCAAACAGTTGTCGACAAAAATCAAGTGTTTTGGCGAAGAGTCGATTGAATGGCCGTCACGTGATTCGCAGTTATAGAAGAGAAGAGTCGTTCCTTTGAGACACACCCAATACCTTTTGGAGAGTAGAGGGTCAGCAGAAGAGCAGAAGAAGAGAAGAGACTCACCCTTTCCATCCGCGTTTTCTGGCCAATTCCAAAGAATGCTTTTTTCTCAAAAGCCATTTCTTTACCGAAAGAAATCCCGATTTGCGAACTGATCCCAAACATTCAAAATTTGCGGCTTTCGGTCGAAAAGCAATTTTAGAGAAAAGACTATAAAAGAGAGAAATTACCTGAAGTTCCCGATCGAGCCCTCAATGGAGACTCTCTGAGATCCGCGTCGTCGTCGTCGCTGATGGCTGTCGTCAACGACGCCTTTTCGTCATCAGAAACCTATTTATACGAAGAATAAGAGAAAGAATTGGAAAAGAGTTTTGACTTTTGAGAGAAATTTCGTTTCGCAGTCATCGACTCGAATGCCGTCTCGAGAGTGTTTGTGGACATAACGGGGTTGACCTGAAAGTAGAGACTCAGACAAAGAGCGAGAGAGAGCGGAGAAAAGAACCTCTTTCGCAAAAGAGCCGCCAATCAAAGACAAATGGACAAAAAGGGGACGACATGAAGAAGAGCCAAAATGTCCAAAGGGGTGACTCTGCGCATGACTGGCGTTCGATCGAAACTCACCTCCGATGACGTCATCATTGAAGCGATCGATAGAGACTCGAATGGCAAATGAGATGAACTCAAATGAAGGCCACCCGAGAGCGTGCAGAACGGCAACTGGCCGTCAATCGAGAGAGTGTCCAGAATCGGAGCCGAACTGCGCGACAATTGAAGCAAAGACTGAGTGGACAGCGATTTGAAGCGTTTCTCTTCGGCGCGAATTAAAGTCAATTCTTGTTGAACTTCTCGCATAAGAGTGGCCACGTCGTCCATCGACTCTTTGAGAAGAGACTCGAAGACGTCAATGGCGTCCTCTCTGGGCGTCGCTGACGTCTGTGTCGCCAAACGACGTCTCAATTCTGTTTCGTATTCATCCAAAAGCGTTGAGTCGTCCTTCTCTTGAAGTCTATGTCTTGGAGTCGGTGGCGAAGCATCGGTGAAATCCACGCATTGAGTTCTTTCCAAAGAACGTCTTCGGCCTTCAAGCGAACGATGAGATCGCGATCTGTCGATTGAATCTCTTGAGTCTCGCGAAGACATTACTTCTGACAGAGATTTTGGTCTGTCGTGATGTCGTCTGTCGTCTGTTGGCGACGCTGTCGTCGTTGTTGTCATATCTCTCATCATTCTTTTGAGCGCTTCCGTCGACATCGTAGACGCTGTGGTCGTTGCAGTTGTCGTCACTCTGTCTGTCGTCAAGAGATCGTCAGTTGTTGTCGCAGTTGTCGCCACTCTTCGCACATCTTCTGTTGACTTTGATCTGAGTTGAGTGGCTGTTGGCGTCCGAGACGTCTGTTTGTTGTTGTCTTCGGGACGACGGGGTGTCGTCGATGTTGTCGTCGATTGCATTCTTTGACATTTGGCTCTCATTTGGTCTTCCATTGACCTCACGTGACCCCTATTGAGAGAAAGTGAGATGAGAAGAGGTCAAAGGTCATACCTGTTGGCGAAATACTGTTGTCTTTCGTGTTGTCGTCGAACAAGAGATCCGTCGCTTTTCGACGATTGCGTCGTTCCTGAAGAGTCTTGGCGCGTGAAAGTCGAATAACGAATTCTTCCATTTCGCTGTTTGTGAAGAACGTCTGACGTCATGCAATCGCACGTGCATTGGCCACCAGTCTGTTGTTGGGCGCGCTTCGAAGGAGAGTTCGGCTGAGACTGCGCACTCCGGCCTCTGGCTCTGCTGCTGGTCTGACCATCCTGTTGTCCGCCGCGAAGAGAATACGAAGATTCGGCTCTCCGGAAGTCTCTTGAGGCGGAAATGCATTCTCTGAAAGCGCGCGCGTCTTGAGCTGATGTGAAGTTCAGTCCCCAGGTGTCGCCAGTGACGCCGTCTTTCCAATAAACGAAACAATTGGAGGCCTGACCCAAGCGCGTGGCCGAAAGCCAAGTGTCCAACACTTTGTCCACTCGCGAATTGTAGGCCGTCACGTGGAAGCGGTTCTGCACCTGCGTGACAGTGACCGGAACCAAATCGTCGGACAATTGCGTCCAACGGACGGCTCCCGAAGAGGCCGAGACGTGAAAGACCTCCGCCCATAAACGCAACACGTGACCATCTCTACGCAAAGACTGACTTTGTTGGTCTCGAGACGTCCTCTGATTTGAGGCCAAAGGCTTTGGATTACAAGTGGAGCATCTGATTGGAGGAAAGAATTCAAATTTGAATTTGGATTTAATTATTGACTCACGAGATCTTATTTCCCATTTCTTTAGTCAATGAGTCGTCTCTCTGAGCGAAGCGCGAGATTAACGGCTTTCAATTCATTTGAATTTTTTTTTATTTTTTTTATAAATATTTTCAAAAATTGAGAAAAAATTTGAGAAAAAAATTGAAAATTAAATCATTTTTTGGTTTAAATTATGTTTTCTTTTGATTCGAAAAAATCGACGACAAGAACGACACAACGCGTGCCCAACCATTGTGTCCGTTACCATAGAAACGATCCTCTCATTGAGAGGATGCGGAGCAATAATAATATTTTTCATTAAAAATTAATTTTTATTTCAAAATAATTTGATTGACAGCTGTCTATCATTTATTGAAGAATGACGTCATCGTCAAAGAAACCCAAAATAATTTGTTCCCAAAAGAGATCGAATCCGTTGAGAATTAAAACTATAATTAAATTCAAATTAAAAAAAGTTTAAAACAGTTTTAATTCAATTTTTAACCGTTTTCTCGAAAAAATCCCAAATCTTTGATTTCTCTTCGATTCAAATGACAAATAATTAACTTTTCATTCGAAGAATTTGACCACAAATTGATGTCTTGTTGTTCATCCGTCACATAAATCACTCTTCGCTTCCATTCTTCTTCTTCTTCTTCTTTGAAGGGAAACTCCATTTCTTCCAATTCTTCTTCTCTTTTATCGCAAAACGCAATAAAAGTCTTGTCTTTTGTCTTAAGAAAACAATTAAACGATTTGAAGACAAATTGTGAAAAGTCTTCAATTGTCAACTGATCCAAAAGATCGTGTTTTAGGCGTTTCTTTTGCGATAAAGAACTCAAATATTTTCGTTTTTGATTCAAATTTTTGTCAAAAATTAAATGAATTTTTGAATTATTTTTTGGTTTTTCTTTCAATAATTGAATCGTTTTTTTGAGCGAAAAAACAAAAGGATTTAAATTCGAAGAATCGATAAATAATTGAATAAAGTTCTTCAAAAGCGGAGAAATCTCTGACTTTTTATTGGTTTCTCTCAATCGTGACGTCATTTGATCCAAAAGCAGTTTATTATTCGGAAATTTTTGAATTATTTTCGGAATTATTTTCAACAATTCATTCGACTCTTCCTCTCGAGATATCACTTTTCGCCAAATCACGTGATTCTGTGTTTGATTTGAATTCAAAGCTTTTAATATAAATCGCGAAGAGATCTGTGATTGGTCAATCGCTTCCACCAACTCGTGCACCTTCGACTTGGGCGCCCGCATCACTCTCAGCCTCCTCTCAGTGGGCGTCACCTCTTCTTCGTCATCACGTGATCGCATCAATTGTTTGGTCAAAGAGTTGGGCGTCACGTGACACAAACGGATGATATCTGAATGCGACCAATCTGTTTGAGATTTGAATTTGAATTATAAATGATTTGATTGGTTGAGACAATTACCGAATTGTTTCCTAAAGAAAAGCATTTCTTCCAACTCTTTGTCACTGAATTGACGCGCGTAATATTTTCGAATCGCTTTTCGAATACTTTTCGAACTATTAATCCGTTTTCGACCAATCAGTGAACAGAAAAAGAGAACATCTGTTGACGTCACAAATGGTTGGCCGAAGAGAGTTATGGCCAGAGTTCGGAACTCAGATTGACTTTCATTCGGTTTTTGACATTCGAATAGCGATAGAATCAGAACCGGAAGACATTGTTTTGAGAGTCGCGAAGAGTTTTGAAGAATTTTCTCGAAAATAATTTCCGAAAACTTTTTCTCATTTTCGGGAAAATTTTGGGAAAATTTCCAGACATTCGCCACACTCTTCAATTTCTGTTTTTTTTCTTTTTTCGTTTCATTCGATAAAAAGGCGCAAAAAGAAGATCTGCGCGAGAAGTGAATGGCATTCAATTCGGACCCAAAACGAAGATAATTCTCGATTCGCGTGAATTCTCTTTCAAAACTCATTTTCGATGACGTCATCCAATAGTGACGTCAGTTATGGACGAAATCCAAGTGTTGTCTCGCGCTTTGACTCGAGTTCGGCAAACGGTCGAAGAGCAGAAGAGAAGACAATTGTTGTCTCGAGAGAGTGACGTCACTAATCGGGAAGTGAATGTCTTCTCTGATTTGTCGATTCGTTTGAATTTCGGTTTAAAAACAGATTTTAAACGAAAAACACTTTTTTTGACAAAAGATTTGAATTCAATTGAAATAAAGAAAAGAAATGAAGAAAAACGAGAAAAAAGAGAAAAAAAGCGATTTGTTGTGAAAATAGAAGAAAAAGATATAAAAAGAGAAAAAATAAATACAAAAAGTGTTGAAAAAAGTGAAAAACAATTAATAAATGAAAACCAATTGGAAACTCGAAAAAACAAATTGTATTCAAAGCGCGAAATTCAAGAGTTTATTGAAAAACAGAAAATTAAAAGAAATTTAGAAAAAAGTGAAAAAATTTCGGAAAAAAAAGAGAAAAAAAGGAATTATGACGTCATTGAAGTCCGACAATACATGAAAGACAAGAAGAAGAAGAAACGATTGGAAGAGAGAAAAGGGAGAGAAGAAGAGGGGAAACAGAGAGAAGGGGAGAGAGAGGGGAGAGAAGTGAGAGAAGAGCCAATTGTAGAGAAGAAAGAAATAGAAGAACCGAAAGAAGAATTAAAAGCAGTGGTCAAACAAGAAGAAGAAGAAGTGATTAAAGAAGAAGACGCTATTGAAGCCAAAGAAGAAGAAGCCTCGGATGCGGTGTCTTCGGTTCGCAGAGCTGTTGAGCGCGCTCTAAGAAATGTTCCCGATTGGGACACTCTTTGTGAGCGCGTCTTTAATGACGTGTCGGCACGCGTTTCGACTCACGACTTGTTTCGCTTGACTTCTGATTTGGACAACAATGACGTCAATGACGACAACACCGATGACGTCATCAGCTCTTTACCCGATTCCGAATGTGTTTCTTATTTGAGTCCAAAACACGAGATTCTCAACAATTGTTTGCGAATTCATGCGATTGGACCAAACGAACAGCCAATCAGAGAACTGCAATTTTCGGGAAATTCTTTTCAAATATTTTTGTTTGAATTTTGCAAAGAATTCGTTTTAAAAGAGTTTCGATTAAAAGATTGCGAAAAAGAAGTCACTCTAACGGTTCCACTGAGACTACAAAAGAGGTTTTGGCCAAAAGACGCGCAACAATTGGCTGAAAGTGTTTTCAAAGGATTTGAAAAACAAAAAGAGTTTCCGAAAGATATTCGAAAACAGAAATTAATGTCTTTTTGTCGACAAAAACGAAAACGAGATTTCATTGATTCGATTTTGGCTCAAGAAATGGCAGAAGAAGATCCTCTTTGGACTCACTTCGAGAACGAGACTCTTTTGGTCAAAGAAAAGATAATTGAATTGATTTTTAGTCATTTGTTTAATGAAATAAATTTCAAAAATTAATTAAAATTTTATTTGTATTTTAATTGAAAGCGTTTTAATGCATAAAAACTAATTAAAACGAAATTGTTTTTATTTTTCTACACTTTTCAATGATTTTCTCTTCAAATGGTTTATAATTGACTTTAGGATCGAATTTCAATTTTATTGTCTTTAGTTTTGAGAGTCGGCTCAGAATATCTGCCATTTGTGTCACTCCTTCTGAATTAGTATACAATGAATTCTTCGTAACTAAAATCAATTTTTCTTATTTTTCTACATTTTTCGATGATTTTCTCTTCAATTGGTTTATAATTTTTGACTTTTCGATAGAATTTCAATTTAATTATCTCTAGTCTTGAAAGTCGGCTCAGAATATCTGCCATTTTCTTCACTCCATTGGCATTAGTTTTGAATTTATTCTTGATTTCCAAATATTGAAGTTTCGGTAAATTTCTGTCAATCTTTTTAAGAATAGAAACATTCATTGTTTGGGTATAATTGAAATCAAGAGTCAAATGAGTGATATTTGAGAAGTCTTTGAATGTTTCGAATGAAAACCAATTAATTATATCCTTTTCTGAATATAAACACAAATCCAATCGTTTTAATTGTTTGATTGCCTTTAAAGCAATAAATAACTGTTTGCAGTCTTTTGAAGTGATTTGAATATCGCTTCTAATACTCTTTAGTTTCGGACATTTATTCACCAATTCATTCATTAAATCCAAGAAATCTTTTTCGTTTAAATCAATTCCTGTTAATTTCAATTCAATTAATTCTTTAAGATTTGGGAAATCCCCAAGAATATCCGCAGAAGAATCAAAAAATATCTCCAAATAACGAATTTTATCAAACTTTTGAAGACAATTGATGTCAAACTCTTCTTCTTCAACATCTAAATCCAATTTCTTCAAATTCTTTAAAGTCAATTCAGTGTTTAACAGATCCTGAATCTCATCTATCACAAGTGTTTCAATATTTGGGAAGTGTTTCAAATGAGAGGGATTTCTTATGCCTTCAAATATCTTCAATTTTGATCCAAACTTTTGGTGAAATTCATTGAAAGTGTTGTCATTTACTTTACTTAAATCGCATTCAAATTCAATCAAATGATTACAATATTTTGAAATCAATTCAATCACTTCATTAATATTATTGCATTTTTTATCAAATACAATTGATCTGATGTTCGGACACTTCTTCAGCAATGATTCAAATGATTTCAAATCAATTTTATTTGATGGCTTGAGCTCATAATGTCTTTGGAGGACAGTCTTCTGGAACTGTTTGGACACACATTCGAGTCTGAGTTTGTTTTTTAGTGACAAATACTGGAGAATGACTTCACATAAATCATCACAAATACGATCACTAAATGAGTCTCTTCTGAAGTGGTCTTCAATTTTTCTTCTCTTATTTAAAGACATATTTAGATAATTATTAAACAAATTAAATGTAATTAAAGTCAAAATTAAAGTCAAAACAAAATTATTA
>JAQFZI010001335.1:0-10265 GCA_034695605.1 Eupelops occultus | reverse complement strand
TGGTATGACAGCCTCAAGCAACAAGATCAATCTTAAATACAGTCGAGTGCGGATATAATCAACACCCAATATAATCAACTTATGAGCAAAACCGTTATCCCTTATCCATAGACCTAATGTTAAATTAGGTCCAATATAATCAACGAATTGGTCTGACCCGAGGAGCTGATTATGTAGGCATTCCATTGTATATAAATAAATGAATTTACATTCAATCCATTAAAGAGATATAAAATACAGAAAAACACAAAAAACTATTTGAAAATTAGTCCAAATTTTTAGCCAAATTCCAGTCAATACCCATAAGGGTGTTATCAAAGCCTATGTGTTATTGGGAAACAAAAAGGAAGAGTTTTGCTCACACATTATCAAAAGTAATTCATTATAAACGGTCCAATTATTAACAAAATTAATGCAATTAATCATTAAATACATTAAAAGTACGACAAAAATTGAGACCAAATTATAATTAAAATTTTTAAAAATAAGAATTTTCCCAAAGGACTGATAATTTTGCAAATATTTCAAACAAAGTAGACATACCTGAAGTGCTGGCTACCCATGCTAGTCCAAGGGTTCCGCCACTGAAGTCCCTGTAGGTAAAAATATAGGCCAAACAAAAGTCGTTGTGATTGAACTGTGAGTTCAGATTCAAAAAGTTTGAGACATCGATATTTGGAGAACAGAATTGATTGGACTCCTTCTTTGTAGGGGTATCACAAGCAGACGAGTCGTTTATTTTGAGCCGTTGGACGATAAACTTCAGGCCATAAATGTCTTTGAAAACAGAGGTCTCGTATATATGGTTAACGGCTTTTATGTGTTGTGCGACTAATGACGCAATCTCTTCCCTGGCCTTTGCGTCGGAGGGCTCGTTCTTCTTTATGTGATCCCATAGATATGTATCTGTCTGTATGTATAGACTGCAGGCCCTCTTCTGCGGTACAAAAGGTATATCACGAGGGGTCGAATGGGTTGGCCTTAAGGGTTGAATAAAAACAATAATTTATTTCAATTATTTTATGAGAAAGAGATTTGAAATTCAGATAATATTATGCTTCAATTACTTGGATGCAGGTCCTATCCTTCCCTGTGCCTCAAAAGCAGTGGTCCAGAAGTTGTGCCGACTATAACTACTCGAATCGCGTTTAGATCTTGTAATTGAATCACTTGTGTAGGCACTGGATGTGCCCTCTTCCATGCCAGAGTTTGAGATTCTGTACATCCAGTCTTTGACGTCATCATCCAGAGCACAGGCACCGTCTGATTACCACAAAACAGATCAATATTAAATGCAATTCACATAAAACAGATTCAAATAACATCTCAAATATCAAAAAGTAATTTAAATAATGTACTTTTGCCCAAAACAGGACTTTTCATCAAACAATTTTATCAAGCTCAAACACACGAATATCTTTTTTTTTAAGAAGACCTTGTATTCAACGAAATCAAAATTTAATAATAGATTTTTAAGAAAAAAGTTGTAATAAATCATAAAATCAGACAAATTTCGTAATACATTTAAAATGGAATATAAGGGCAGAGAAATTGTAAAGATTTTCCAAATCAAGGCTAATAACGAACCGGATTAGACACAATCTGATCATAACTGATGCTGAACAGTACAATATGACCGCCTTTTTCAGATCGAACCCAAATTGATAGTCATTTTTCAGAGTTAAATAACAATTTATAATCAAAGAGACAAAAGACAAATCCGCTTATAATTCAAATTAAAATTCAAATGAATTAATGAAATATTCAAATATTCAATGCTATCGTCAAAAGACATTATATTAATTCAAAGATTTTATCGAATGATAATTAGGATATGAATGCAATGAATTTGTCCCAAACTCAACAATGAATGGCTAACAATGAGACATAAAATTGTCTTTAATTTAAACGACAATTTAATAAATTCTAGTTACAAAAGTATTCAGGTTAATTAACATTATTGAAAAATACCGATTTATTGACTAAACTATGCGCTCATTTATATATAAAGCCATGAAAACTGACGACTTTTGCAATAACTCTAACGAAGGACTGGTTTTCATAATTTTTCTTCTTTTGTAACCAAACGTTTTCTCGTTTTTTCATTTCATACAAAAATTAAATATAAGCCAAAAGAGCTTTAATTAACACAACATTTCAATCAATAGCACAGACCGTAAGCTAATAGTAATTACTAAGAATTTATTGACTCAGAGATAACTTTAATAATAATTTGTATTTCATTTTTTTTGACAAATGTTTTGACATTAAATAAAATGTTGAGTTTCGGCATAAAACAAAACATTCACTCGAAGGCTATTTAAAGAAACATGGGATAAATCTAATTATTCATTTATATTCTGTTTCTTTATTTTAATCAACATTCGTTCAAATTATTCACATAAATGGCAGTCGACTGTAATCTACGGCAGAATCCAATCGACAGAACCAGAGATTAGTTACAAAATCCAAAAACAAATTGAGTGATGAAAAAGAGGTTAGATTTCGATTTAGTCGAAGACTTTATATTAGAAAAGAGCTGACAATTAAGTCCATCGAAAAACTAAATCCTCAGAAGACAAGGAACACAACCATTTCCAATAATAAAACGATTTCCAGAGTAGACCTAAACTAACTTCAAATTCACATTCAATGAAAAGACGGCTATAATTATGTTCTCCAAAAGGAGAGAAGACATCAATAATTAAGTGAATGAAAATCAATGCAAAACAGATGGAGAGAGAGAAGAGAAAGACGGAAGAGATTCCACTTTATTTCATACAAATTCTGTGATAAGACATATCTCTTAAACGCCTTAAAATTCAGCGACAAATCGATAAAACAAATTAATGTGAAAAAAATCTTTAAATGTTTTGACACTAAAACTGAAGAAAATAAACAAAAATCCAAAGGGAAGTGAAATATAAATGCGAGAGAAAAAGAGTCGGAGATAATTGCATTTTAGAGACATAATGTGTTTTAATTCAATTATGGGTTTTTATATGAGTACAAAATCAAAGACATGTTTAATGAGAATTCCAATTATGTGAAACACATAAGAAAAACAATACAATGTCTTAAACGCTATGAAAAAAAGTTATATTAAAATAATTATAACTTCAACTGAAAAAACTGCGAAACGTTATCAAAAACAATAGATTAGAGGAATAAACTTTTAATAAAGTTTTAATTGAGTTTTAATTTTGGTAATTCACAGATCAGGAAATGCCAGCATAAAAGGGTTGTCAGCCAATGGTTGAAACGAATTAAAAACAAATTTACTAAAAGCCTATAATTCATAAATCATCTCAAAACTGACACTTCTCTCAATCAATTGATAGAGGATTTTATTGACTTTTTAATCGAAATCCATTTTTACGCCAAAATAAGTGCCATTTTTCAAAATGAACTCTGAATTTAGAGTCAATGTATTAAGCCATGGATTATATGTCGAAGTTTTCACACAATTAGAGCCAAAATTTCATTTTCATATTATTGTACGACAATTAAGACAAAAGTCATTTTCATTACAAACAACAAAAAAATCATTTAAAACAATATTTCATCGAAACTAATGATCTTTCAATCAATTCATAAATCAATTATTCATTGAATAATTATTTTTCTTCATTAAAGCCTTAAAAATTGGAGAAAAACCAAATAAATTCACGAATTTAATGATTAAAAAATGTCTTTAAATCGATTGAACGAAAATATTAGGAAAAATAAGTAATCAATGGATTTCTAGAACCGAAATGCAATTAATTATAATTAGAGTAAACTTCAAAACAATTTTTATAAAAGAAAATCACTTGAATTTCAGGTCAACCGAAGGCAATGAAATATAGCGTTAAAAAAATCCCATATTTTAACAAAAAATTAAAGTCAAAGCCTTACACACAATATGTGTCGACTCAAAGGAACGGTAGCGCAAAAAATTGATCATTCATTACATGGAAATAAATAAAGAGAAGGAAATGAAATAATTGCCGATATTTTTATTCATAACACTCTATGGAAAGACTTGAATGCAATTCCAGTTATATTTCAAATTAATGTTGACTTAAATCTAGTGAATAATAGTTAGACTGTTCTGATCACAACTTATTATATCTGATCCACGAATCAAATTATTCGTATGAATGAAAAGATAAATTCAAAGAAATCTAACCAAAAGAGTGAATAACGAGCAGAAATTTTTAGAGACAACTCAAGTATACTAACAAACAAAATGAAATTTCAGCACAAACTGAAAGAGTGGGCCTAAAAATGAGAGGAAATGCGAAGTAATTGCCTGTAAAGAAGAGTAGAGTCTCACAAATGTTACGCAAAGAGAAAAAATTTCTTCAAAATCAAGTGAAGAGTCTTTTCTGTAGGAATGAACCAAACAATTGCTTTACACTCGAAATGTCCTCTAATTTTGAAATCACTTCTCACAGACAGTGAGCTTAAAGTCCATTGGATTCAAAATTACAGTCTTTTAAAATCACTTAAACTTTCGAAATATTACATAAAACGCGATAAGAAAGTCATGAAATGATTCACAAACGAAGATAATTAACATTTGAGATAACAATACACCTAATCTTCTCTATTAACGGCCTCTTAGAGTCAGTTCCCCACTAATGGATGTTTGACTGTAATCTCATATTAAGAAAAATTCAATATTTTTATTGAAACAAAGAAAATGAGAGTCGAGTTCACAAAACTTAATTGAAAATAAGAAAAGAGCAAAGACTTGAGGAACTGCTACCAATTGATCATTAAAATGTCAAATTCAAACAAAACAACAAACACTATCGCAGGTAATCTAAAAGAAATATAATTAATAAGACTATTAATAATAACAACTAAAACAATAATGAAGTCATTATCTAAATATTTATTGCAATAATTCATTCATTAATTCATTTGAAGGCAAAAAATACAAATCATAGGAAAGACTACTAAAAAAACAATAAATATATTGAAAAAACGATCGACAGAGGAATAAAAATATCATTAAAATCATTGCATTACACGATATTCTGTGCCAAACAACACAATATCTAACACAAAGTATAACTCAAAAATAGAGATTATCTCATAGGAAGAGCTCATATGCAAAGAGGAAAAACTCATTTTCATGAGAGGCCATCAATCAGTTTATGAGAGCACAGAATCCCATAATTTGAGAGCTATTCTAATGAACCGGAATTGGCGTTACGTTAACTCATAATTGCAATTAATGACGAAAATCCTTAAATTGGTTTCGATGTAAAAACGCTATTAAAGTCTAAAACAGAGTTTGATATTTAAACACAAAATACTTATTATTTTAATGAAAACAAACTTCAATACAATGCAAACAAATGTCAAAAAGGCTTTATATCTGTATTTGTTTGAGAAAACAATTGAGTGAAGAGAAAAACTGAAGCATTACTCCAAAAAATAAGAAGAAAACTAAGCAAAGAAAATCATTCGACTCATATATAAATTTATTTTATCAGAACATTCAATCAGTACGTATCCCATGTGTGGGAACACTAATTGATTTTGGTTCAAGTTTTAATAGGACTTATAAGGAGTATTTTCAATTTATCAGGATAAAGATCTAGAAATAAAATTCCAATTTATTAAATTTACAAGGTTAGATTTAAACTGGTTCAATTTTCAAGATAATAAAAAATTACGTACTAATCAGCTGATCTCTAATGTATAAGAAGTTTTCTTCAGACAATGGGATAGACTTTTGTTTATTATTTATTTTCTGTTATTAAAGTCAAACAATAGTGAGAGAAATGAGCGAAAAATGAATGAAAATAACGAATGAAATGAATTGAATGAAAGGAAATACATTTGAAATTCTTGTAAGACTTCTAATGAGAAAAAAGGAGCAAAAAATTTTATAACAACTCAGCCCTCAAAAGAGAGGAGACATTTGACTTTCATTTTCAAACCTCTGACAATAAATTCAATTTAAGTGAAGTCTCAAATATCAGAGCACAGAATGAAATATTTGAATACTAAAGTCAATAACATTCAGCTGAATGTGAAATGAGTTCCTAAAAAATGGCCAAAACTTCAATCAATTCGTTTGTAAAACAAAAGACAAAAAACTGAACGAAACAAAAGGTTTTGTTATAAAAAAAATTGAAACAAAAAATTGATTTAAAATTTGATTCAAGTCTTGAATAACAGACAAAAAACAAATTGATTTAAAATCTGAAAAAAATATATTCAAACAACTTATCACAAGAACTGAAACATCGATTAAACTCTTGATTACCTCCAGAAAAGGTATTGAAGACAATAACAAACATTTATCTGAAAAACGGTTCTAAAAATCGATTTGAAGGCAAAGACTCAGAAATAATAGTCATTTGAAACACAATTCAAAAGTCAATAACAAAACAAAAGATTTAAATAAAGGAAGTGATGGCCAAAGAGGTGGTTATGAAAGACATACCAATTGTGGACCGCTTCTGACGATAGGGATCGGTTACATGTCTTGAGGAATAGATGACCGAATGAAATGGCAGTGACTTATTGTTTATTAGCGGATAATCACTAGAATTGAAGTAATGGTGAGCTCTTTCCACATAAAATGTCTGATCATTTTGTGTATTGATTTGGCCCTGAAATATGCCGTCCCGTATGGCACCGAAAACGTGACTGCGCGGCTCACTGACCAATTGGCCGCTCACGATATGGTTCAATGATAAGTCTAGTGGTTTACCATTACTGGACTCAACCACTAGGTCTTTGTGGAACACAGAGTCATAGTCGGGCCTTAAACGGAGCGGGAAGTGACGGCCGTGCGATTTAAACTCGATTACAATGGGCTCTGGCGGAGGTCTGTCTGGCGAGTGATCATCGGATGAACGTTTGGCACGTGAGCGGACATGACTGGTGGCCAATATGGGCTCGTAGGCCAGTGGCTCGAAGTGTTCAATATATTCATTCAATTGTCTTAAGGCTTGAGCGCAACCATTAAAGACATTAAAGACAAGACATAACGAGTAAATCACATATAAACCGAACATTACTTTTATTAACTAATTATTAATTAATTTAATTATTATTATTATTAGAAAAATCTAACGTTTATTAAATCATAATTAATATATACATCTATAAGCGTATAGTAAATAAATCTATACGCGTATAATATATACATCTATACAGCACTCATAGATGGCTAATATAAATGAACTGATGATAAAACTGAGCAAAAACCAGAGCCAATACACAACCACTGGCTGTCTGTGCTGTTCAGCTGTCGTTCAACCAATGACTTCGCCTATTATTATGGTTTTCAGGCGTAAACAAACCTAACAAAGTATCGTTACCATGCAAGAAACAAGCAACAGCATTTAGTACTTTTAAAGACCAAACCTAATGAGATTATAACAAAACACAATAATAAAAAGTACTGAATTGTTTGTTGTCGAGTATTCATACAAAACCTATCCATAAACTACTAAATAATTCAGCTTTTGTTTTGATTTTTTTTTTGAAGCAAGCATATTTACATTCAAATAGTTATATTTATTGGTGTTAGGTGATAAAATTTTAATTTTAACATTTAAATTTAACATGTTGAACAAAGATTTTAATTGACAAAATTCTATAAAATTAGCAAGTTTACTGAATTTTTCTATTGTTTTAAGCTAGAGCCATCTATGAACTGCAAACCACAATTGCACTGTCCTTTCAATCCCTCTGAAAAATTGATTTTGCATTCGAAGTTCGAATAGAAATTACTCAATCAGTTGTCAAGCAATTGAAGCGGTAATTTTGAGCAAGGTAAATAATGGTAGAAAAACATATTAATGATATAATTTGTCGATTGAGATCTTTTACTGAGCGAATATCCAGTTATTATCTATAAGAATAATAGTGTAGGGATATTCTTGCAAACAATAAGTTTTCTTTTGCTAGTTTCAAATGAGCTTTACTTGCCTTGAATATAGCAAATGAAATTTATTTGAATATAGACCAAGAATACAAAAAATTGAAACAAAGAGGTATAATATATACATAATGTATGACTTATTTAATTATTTTATAAAAAAATAATTCTAATTCTTATCAATTTATAGCAAATAAATACCTGTAATGTGCAAAAAGTTACATCTTTTATGGCTATATTATTACCAAGCTCTTACATATTTGATTGTACTTGTTAAATTACATAAAACGATTAGAAAATTTTATTAATTTGAATTACACTAATATTTTTAAGCATATGTCAATCATAAAACATCCTTTCTAATTCATTAGCTTGCTCATTGTTGTTGGCTACCTTCTTCTTGTCCAACAAGATTACATTTGTTCTAGTTGTAATAATTTCAAATAAACGAACGATAGGGTATTCCAGTAAAATATAGACCATATATGAGGCAAATATTGTGAGACTCATATCGTTGTAAATGGTTTTCGTCTAAATTTTTGCAAAAAAATTATTATTGGAAACACTTTAATTCAGAAAGATTTTACCTGGTTTAAATGACTTGTAACAACAGTGTACCTCTTCATAAATGCTAAAAGTCCATTGATTATTCCAAAGTTGGCAAGAATCGGCAGGGTCATTCTAACCAATGCATAGAATACCCTGGTCGTCATTATCCAATGCAATATACCTTTTAAGTAAATCAGTTAATACTATATTAAAATAATTTTTGTTAAACATCTATACCATGCTCATTCTGAAAGAATAGAAAGATGGTCCAGATAATGCCAATTGACCAAAGTAAGTTTCCCAAAACAAACCAAGCAATCAAATTAAGCTGATTTTTATCTTCATTTATATCTTTGAAGTTTTCACTCCAGGCAACCGACAAAATAGTCATCGAATAACTCAATATTGAAAATATAATAATTGAAGTTTTGGTCTTGGTCAATTTGTTAATCATTTGAGGTCTTTTTCTGAGCAAATATCCGATTATTATTCCAAAAATAAATATATTTATGTATTGATCGGTGAAAACAAGTGATCGTATGAATGATTCTTTCAATACTTTAATTGAAGCCTTTTTTACTTCAAAAGGAATGAGTTGTAAACCAAAGAATAATTTGGGAATAATTTTAACGAAACTGAAGACAATTATCGCAAAAATATTGAAGATTAAGCCAAACTTAAATGATTTGATGAAAGGTAACATAAATAGCGGCGATATTACGTAAAGCTGAAAAATAACTCCATAAACCCACGTTCCAGGAGCACACTATTGAAATGATGGAAACGACGATTAGGACATTTAGCTAAATGTTAATTTTTTTTATCTTTTAGTGCTCACCATATCACTCATGTCGTAAACAAATTGATGAACAAGTAGAAAGTTCTTCCAAATGCCTTTAGGGCAGACATTTTTGCTAGTTTCCATTGAGAAGATTGGCCCATCCCCTATATTTGTCAGAATGTTGAATATAAGAATAGATCCGATCATTTTAGGGATGAATTGGTACCACTTTTCGAACACAAATTTCAAATACGACAATAAACTCATCCTAACATTTTTTGCGAAAAATTCCGACGATATTATGATTCCACTACCAAATTAGCCCAGAATATAAAATATAGAAGCAATTTAGCGATAAAATTGATATCAAATGGGATCTCTTCATACCTGAATAAAAAGAAGGAATCCCTGGGAAACGGAGTTCTCAGCCAAAAGTATTTTGTTTCAGTTAATACATGAATTGCATAACTACTGAATAGTTTCTTAAAGCCCACAGAACCGGAACCAACCATTGCTGAGTAAGCGATAGATGTGCTGATCCAAAACACAAACCATAAAAACAAGAGGTCGACAATAAGGATACGGTCTTTGAATGGAGTGAACAGACGTTTATTGCTTTCGATTAATGAAAATGATTTCATAATTTCGTGAAAATAATTGTTTTTCTGTTGAATCGGATTTCGATATTTCAATGAATAAAAAGTTGAAATAATTACCAAAACCACTAAAATTAATGGAATAGCACTACAAACAAATAGGACATTAATTAATTGTATCTTGCATTTATTATTATTAAGTTATTAAAGAAAAGAATGGATGGTCAGAAAAAAATCTATGACTTACTATTTGTAATATATTCAGAGATCATCAAGGGGGGGGGATACGCCCAAAATCCTACTGAGTTTGAACATTTTGAAAAATCCTCTCTAAGTTTTGAGTGCCTGAAGGACAGCCCCAAGATTTTTGTACAGTGCCTACGAAAAAAGCGTGTTTGAACCCAAGCTTTAAAATTATTGAGCTTACTCATCAACTAATGTTTTC
>JAQFZI010001334.1:0-10267 GCA_034695605.1 Eupelops occultus | reverse complement strand
ACTAAAACTACTAAACTGTGAAGGTTTTCAAAATTTTTCTACCCCGCCTACTTTTGAAATTTTTGGGATTCCCTATTTCGAGGTGCTTTTGCATCACTTCTCTGCGTAAAAAATGTCCTATTTCATAATTTGGCACAATGTTGAATAAATATAATTGAACTAGACAAATTCAAAAACATATCATATTTTTTTATTAAAATTTGTTTATCGACTGGAATTTGTTTATCATTTGTTAAGAATCTGTTTTTTAAAAATATTTTAAAATTTTATAAATAAAGATAAAGTTTCGGCTTTTTTGAGGCCATTCTTTATCTCTGAAATTGAATTAAATTCTAAAATATTTCAAATATTAATAAATATTAATAAATATTTTTAAAAACAGCTAATAATCCAAATTTATACAATTTATACAATTATAACAAATGATCTATCATATTTAAACTAGTAAATTAGATTAAACTGAGGAAACATTTCAATTCCATGCGAAAAATCAGATAATAATTTTAATTGAGATAAATTACAGATTTTGCTTGTTTATTTAATTTCGCTAAACATCACAACATTTGCAAAAAGGAATATTAAATCATTTTAAAATGAGCCTTGAATTTGTAAACCACTCTGAATGACATACCAGTCGTACAACTGATAGAACAGAATATTTTCTGGTTTTACTCTCAGTTTTATTTTCAAATCATTTAAAAAAAAAACTTTCAAATCAAATAAATTAAATCTTTGTTTATGTGAAAGAACTGTTCAAACTTATATAATTGCGCTAAAACTGTCATTGATAACACTAAAGTCAGTGATTTATTACTTAATAATATTTATTTTCTGTTATTATTCATTAATTGAAAAACAAAATGAGTGAAAATAAATCGTTTGAATTCTCATTAAAAACAATAATTTTATTGAACTTATTTATAACTTCAACACAAAATGATATGATTTCACGTAATTGTAATCAACTTTCACCGGAATATTCATCAACTGATTGCGATCCTTCACTGATCACGAATGCACTGAAAACGACTCAAGACATGGATTCATTCAACCTTAAGAAGAAATCAAAAGTTTCCAACAAATCAAACAATAGGTCCGATAAAAATAGGTTTGATTTAAGTGATAACATGGAAACCCAATACAGAAAATTAAGTGACTTTTATTCAAAAATAAATCTTAACTTAAAGCCAATAGAATTGCGTTTAAAGCAAACAATGTTTGAGTTTATTATATCATTGAATATATCAAAGGAATGCATCGGTTCTCTAATTAGTATAAATAAGTCCTTAAAGCAAAATGAATTCTGGCCTTTAAACTGTATGTAATTAATAATTACTTATCATTTTTGAAATAATTGCTAATTTCAACTGCTTTTCAACTTTGTTGATATAGTTATAGATTCAATGGGTAAAGTGCCCTCGGGCTTACTGTCTGGCGTCCTGACTAGCTTTGGTGAATATGAACAATGTCTCGCAATCAAGAGTCCCCATAGAAACGATTCTTATGAAATCTATGGCAGGTATTGTTTGGTTAGACCTTATTTGCCCTATCCAAATTTCAAGGAGTTAGAAAGTATCCAAAAACTGGATTTCTTGAGCGACCAAATGAATGAATTTCTCTTATCAAAAGCCAAGGATAAATTAAACTTGATAAAGTTGCTAATCACGTACAACTTAGAGGCTGACAATCTTTATCTTTTTAATCTGGGTCTCTGTATTCCCTCTAAATGTTCGGCAAATGATTTACAAAATGCTCTCAATAAAGGTCTGTCATATCTTTAATTAAATTCTTAATTAAAAGATTATTTTTAAAAAAAAGTTTTTTACCAAATGGTTGGTATTCCTATTGAGATCGGCCCAAAATGTGACGCCATTACCGACAGCATTGATTTGAATCAATATCAATGGGTTTTATTGTAAGCTTTAATCAAAATTACATCAAGCATATTTCATTAAATTAATGGGTTTAAGCGGTTGTCAATTCAAAATACTAATAAACGCTCAGGCTTACCAGTCATGCTATTTATCATTCCCTTGGTATAATACAAATATATGTATCAATAGAATATGATATTAATAGAATAATTGAGCCTGACTCCTTTATTCTGAAAATACTGTTTTGCTACTTGTTAAATTGAAATATTAACATTCTTATTATCTTGATATATTGCCTATCCAAAATAAAGTCGAAGGGGGTATATCTCTACTTTTTGGTCTCAAAGTACCTAGTTAACTCCCCCCAAAAAAGATGAAGACTCATAATGATTAAAAATAACTCTTTGAAAAAGCTAGTCCTGTAAAGATGATTAAAATTGCGCAATTCCCCTATATTTCCTTTTAAGATCCCTAATTTCCAGGGCCTTCCACATCACTGACTATCCGGATGCTGAAATTACCATTAGGAAGAGCTGCTAAATTCCCATTTGGAATCAATAGCTCTATTAAAGAGGAAAAACTAATTTTGAAAGTTTCTAAAGAATTAATCATTTATTTCTTATCTTTTACCAAAACTCAGAGTAATATCGAGTCTTTTCATTGGTTTGGTTCTAACCTCAACTATAACTCAATTAATAAATAATTTATTATTTCGTTCAAAAAAGAAGTTCCCGATTAAAAACAAGAAGAGTTTAATAGAATTTATGGAATCTTTTTCTGTGATTGAAGCCAATAAACAACTGTTCAGTCCTTTCAGTGATAGACTCAGAATAGTTGACGGATTGATGTTAATATACATAATATGGAACGTTATGTCTAACCACTATGGAAACATAATAACCCAGGGATTTGTCGGATATAAAGGCATACAAAACAGTTTTCTTATTCATATGATAGAAGAAACAAAGTATTTTTGGCTCCGGTGTATGTTTCCTAGGGATAGCATATTTTTGCTCAGGTATTTGCATTCAAAAATTTAAATAATTAATTAAAAAATAAATTTAATATATGAGAGAAAGAAATTCTTTCTAAGAATTCAATTAACTTTTATTTGCCTTTCAGTGGAATAATAATATCGTTTGACTTTTTCGGAGCGAAGAAAAGGCCGACAAATATTTGGAATTACTTTAGATTTGTTGCAGAAAAATATTACAGATTTTTGCCAAAAATGATCGGACCTTTGCTTTTGCTAAATATTCTATCAATAATAGGATCTGGACCTAAATGGCACACAGCACATCACTTTTTTCGTACAAATTGTCAAAACTATTACTGGAAAAATATCTTATTCATAAACAATCTCGAAGGACACAGTCATTCAATTGTAAGCTGGACCTTGAGCATATTTTATCTACTATCAGAAATCATTTATATAATTAATTTATTGATTTGTTCATAAAAAGTGTAATTTTGCATCTTGGTATCTCTCAGCTATTTTTCAATTACAAATACTGGCCCCGGTATTTATGGCTCCTTTTAGACATTCGGCTAAATTAGGATATGCCCTGAATTTGGTGTTCCTTCCGTTCGCATGCTTTGCAACCATTGCTCCAAAACTAATATATGGCCACAAATTATTGCCGTTTGAAGTCTCGGAATTGTATTTAATCGATGAAATGAAATACAATTTATTGAGATTTTTCATATTCACTGACCAATACTTATCTCTGTTTATAATCGGTGTTATTGTCGGCTATTTTCTTCGTAATAAACAAATGTTTGATCGATTAGTCCGAAAGAATGCAATCCGAATATTGATTGGATTACTCTGTTATTCAATAAGTGTTTCAGGAATTGCTTGGAGTGAAAACTTCAAAGACATGAACCAAAAGCCCAATAAATTGAACCTGAACACATGGTTTGTTTTTGGCAAGATTTTATGGGCGGTTGGAAATGTTTGGCTCATATATGATGTCTATTCGAGGAAAGATTGTATGAAATTATAGCCAAAAAACACATAATTATTAAACTGAGACTTTTTTTAGGTTTTATTAATAAAATGCTTTCAACAAAAATATTTGCAGCTCTGACCAGACTCTCAATAGGAATATTAGTCACGTTGACCATGGTCATAAATTTTCATAATTACAGTAGGAGGGAAACCATAGCAATCAGTCACATAAATCAGGTCTCAATAAAGTAAAAAAAAAACTAATTTCTATTTTATTGATTTTTTCTATTAATAGATGAAACTATTATATGTGGACTTAAGTCTTCTTATATTATCTTCTTATGTTTTATACATTTTCATTGAGCACCCATTCATCAAATGTCTGGATCTATTGCGAAATAATAATCGAGGAGATAAATTGAAAAATATCTCAAATTGTCAACATAATAGTAAAAACAATAATAATAGGATAGACTCAAAGCCAGAGGACATAGAATTGAATTATGTATTCAATGAGTGATTTATTTGACTCTCAATATTGAATGTCTATATATGTGTATGTAAATGTTTACCAAGAACAGGTATCTAACATAAGATTTCTTTTTGTTGTTTCTTGTATAATAAATTAATATTGTATGTTTATCCTTGATTAGAATTTCAATCAGCATTTTAAATACATGTATTCCTAATTAATTGAATAAAAATTATTTTCTAATTTATTCGAAAATATTTATTGAAAATTATAATTAAATCTAAAATAATTTTTTGTGTATAAGAGATAAGAATATTTTTTGAAGAAAGAGCATCTAGCTATCTTTAAATTTGTACCTCACCGATAGTGAAATATCAAATCTCTGAAAGAATTAAGTAATTTATTATCCATTTATTATTTGAATTGCTTTTGGCATTGAGTCAGAGACCAAACTATTGGAAATACCCTATAAATATTTAAATGATTTTTAAAGAATCGTTAAATTATTCAAAAGATCCTTTTCAGTAAAGTTTTCAAAACAACTTTTTACAAGGATATTTCAATATTTGATCTTCATTTGAATAAAATTAAAATATAAAACATAAAAATCAGGCATGCTCAAAGTCCTCGACCTTAGTGATTATGAATTTTCCAAAAACTTATAGGGGGTAGTTCATTTTTAGTACTAAATATCAAAGTTCTGACGGAAATTCTGAGGGTATTTGTTTGTTTATGTTTTGTTTAAGCTAACCTTGGCATTCAAAGTTCAATGGCAGTCAAATTCAAAGTTTTCCACCAATTTTGAATTTAAATGAATTATTTTAATTGGTAATATTACAAAATATGATAAATTAAATTGCTTTTTATGCTAGCAAGATTAGCATAAAATATTGTTAATTTTATGCAATATTTAGTTATTAAATGCTTTTTCGGATGAGTTTTGCTTTTTTAATGGGATTTAAGTAAAACCTTTTTTTAAAAAAAAGATACAAGCAATTTTTGCCGCAACCTATTTCATCTAATTCTGTCTAATTCAAGTACTTCTATGAGCAATAGATAATGAAGATTTGATGGGGTACGCAATTATTTTAAAAACCTACCAAGATTACTAGAGATGCATTAAGTGTTGTAGAACAAAGTGAGTAGAGAGTGTTTTACCAGAGTTGTTCAGTATAGGGGTTGCCAGTATAGTTGCCATATATTGTTCATTGATAATCATTGACAGAATAGTTTATAAACTCATTTGTTATAAACCAGAGATCATCAAGCTCGGTGGTTCCAAGGGCGATAAGGGGGAGAAAATTGGAAATTTTTCAGCAAAATTCAGGGAAGAAAGTTTAGCGGAAATATCTTCAATCTCATTTTAAACTGGCATGCAGCATTTTCCAAGTTAATACGGTATATTAATTTGATTTAATTTTGAGATTCAAACCGAGAGCTCCTGAGGCAGAGAACAAAAGCATTACAATGAATCCAAATGTTTTTATTACTGGACAGTCCAAACACTTATAGTCAAAATTTTGGACTTTAATATAATTGAAAGAAACTGATAAGATTTGAACCATAAGTGTTGGGACTGTCCCGTAATAAAGACAATTGGATTCATTGTAATGCATTTGTTCTCTACCTCAGGAACTCTTTGGATTCAAAGCCAGTCTCTACTTCTTTATGTTAAAAAAAATTTGTTTATGTGCTTCCAATTTGATGTCTATTCAGTTATGTTGTAAGTCATAAACTTTTGTTTCAAATCACGTTTTCAAAAATAATTTGAATCCTCTATCCTCGAAAAGTATACGTGACTTACCCAGATTAATCAGTGAAAACATTCATTATTACTATTATTAGGACTTTTTTGGTGCAATGCTTTCCTATATTGCAGTGAAGCATACTTTATATAAATTTGAAATCAGGAAATATTTTGCTTTAACAAAAATGATTTATCATGTTCAAATCAAACATTAATTCTAGTTTCACAAGAATTGCGAAATACAGTAATGTTTTTCTGTCCATATTTTTCAAACTAATGGAAAGTTTAATCCATTGAATAAATAAATATTTAATTTAATACCATATAAATATACAAATATGTATCTATACATGCATAAAACATTAAAATAATCTAGTTACAAAAATATAGATAATAAAGTCAAGTTTTCAAATAAATGAATCCTTAAAAATTTCTATTATCTATATTTTTGTAAATTTTGTACTCTTTTGCAAAAGGAGTGGGTTTTGGTTTCCCCCCTTTATTTTGACAAATTATACGCTACTTGTGTTGAAAGTTTCGAATCAAATGTAGTTTTTTTTTCAAAAACAACTTATATATGGCTTCAAATTTTATGGATTCTCACTATTATTTTCAATAGATTATGTCGGATGAGTCTATAATGACACTTTTGACCTATTTTTTCAAAACTACTAATTCATTGAATTACTCATTTAGTGAACATATTTAGTATCGCCTGAAGTGATGACATAACACAAGTATGAAAATCATATTCAATTGAATATATGGTTTGTTTTATAAGTTTTGTGGAATATCATGATAAATTGAAAATATTTGGTTCTTTATGTTATCTGCCGACAGAAAAATATTTTATATAATCATAGACTTTAAGTCACGAAACATTGATTAAATTTCTACCTACTTAAATTATCTATTAATATATTTTTGTGAATACAATCCTTAACTTTCATCTACTAAATATTTATTTAATAATAATTCGTTTTTATTGTTTATTCAAAGTCTAGTCACTAGTGAATGAAAGTTAAGGCTTATATTCACAAAAATATCTAGACTATCAAAAAAGAAAACGACAATGCTGTCATAGCTCTCTCTCTCTCTCTCTCTCTCTCTTTCTTTCTTTCTTTCTTTCTTTCTCTTTCCCGCAATCAGTCCCTGCAATCAGGTATTGTTTTGAATAAAATATTAATTATGTTTTCATGTAACTTGGTTATTAGTAGATTAAGCTATTATTTACAAGATAAGACTTCATTATTGTAATAATGTTTGCAAATTTGTTAGGTTTTAATCTAATATTCTTAACATTAATTCACCCGAAATGTTATGAAATGAAAACATAATAATAACTTCGAATCAAAGCTTTTATTCAATTGGAAAATAAGAGCATTTTTATTGAACTAAAGAAATGAGAGAATTCTTTCACTCAAATGACTTAAATATTTTATTGACGGCGTAATGCGCAAGATCAAACTAAAATTGATCAAAAATGTTATTTGTATGATTTATATCGACCAAGAACATTAATCTGATGACGGATATTTTTATTAACTATGTTTTATAACTCCAAAGTTTGAACTGCCTTGATCATCATTTATAAATGTTTTCAAGAATTTTTAAGAGGATATTATCAAAATAAGAGTAAATACATTTTTTTATTGCAAACAATTTAAAAGGAATTATAAAACTTAATAAAAACATAAAATAAGAAATCAAAGTCAGAATAAATACAGTCTTTCCTCTAAAATAAAGGTATTTGATCAAGTAACCCTCTTAAAAGATTGAATAAAAGTTAAAAAAATATTTATTTATTTTTTTGAAGAGATTTTGAAACAAATATTTGAGAAAAATATTAGATTTTTTTTTAATAAAAATATTTGTTTCAAAATCTCTTCTAAGAAAACATATTTTTAACTCTTTTTTTATAACAAAATTGAAGTTTCAGGATTTTGAAAAACAGCTAGGTGCAATGGAATGGG
Source organism: Eupelops occultus (assembly GCA_034695605.1). NCBI lineage: Eukaryota > Metazoa > Arthropoda > Arachnida > Sarcoptiformes > Phenopelopidae > Eupelops > Eupelops occultus. Next base: position 2,250 of record JAQFZI010001334.1, on the reverse strand, counting down.
ATTTACTTATTTATAATAAGTTTTTATATCTAAGTACAAACTCTTTGATCTAGTAATAATTCTAAGAAAAATTATGAAATAACATAGAAATCATGCAATATTTATTTTATATATAAAAAACTAAGCAAGATAAGATAAAGTATTTTCATTCTATTTATAAATTATGAAATTTCTGAGCCTTTCCAGTATTTAAAAAAGACCCGGATTTTCAAAATGAAAAGTTGCTCTAATATTGATATCTTTATTATACAAGATTATAATGAAATTGATTTTTATCTAAGAAAATACGCAGAAAATAATATTTCACTATTAAAAAGAAATAAATGTTTATAAGAATAATAAAAATTTTATTAATTCATAGAATACCAAAATTGAAAGTCAAGGAAAATAATGATAAACAACTGATTTTTATTCAAGTCAAATTATTTAAAAATTTTACATTTTGTCAGAAAATCCTAAATAAAAATGTTGTCTTTATTTTTGTTCTGTTTGTTTTCATCTTTATTTTTAAGTGAGGCCCAAAATAGTGGCTGTCCTCCTTCTATTACTGGTTGCAGATGTTACACAAACTCGGTGAGTCCAAAAGACCTGTAAAATTCCATGATAATTTATTTAAAATAATTAATAATACCCAGAATAAGGCAATCGTCACATGCGATGGTTTTAGTGGAAAGGCCTCTCGATTTAAGGAGAACCTCCAGAGTCTAAACAATCATGATGTCCAAGAACTGATAATTAATAATTATAAGGCATCAGAATTACCTGAAGAGCCCTTTACAGGCAATACAATCATTAGAGTGATTAAAATAACTAATTCACCGAATTTAAGGTCTTTTGGAAGTGAATCGGATAAAACATTTTTTGAGAATATTGGAGACAAACTTCAAACATTAAGTTTAATAAATGTAGCAAGCATAAAGAGTAATCAATGGCAAAAAATAAGTGATTCAATTGCTGGAAATTCCACTAATGAGGAAATAGGGCGCTCACTAGATGTGGAATTAGGGGATTCACTGGATGTGGAAATAGAGGGTTCACTAGATGTGGATTTAGGGGATTCACTGGATGTGGAAATAGGGGAAAAGAGTTCATTCATTGAACACTTTTCTTCGCCATCAACCCATAAATTATTTCCGAAAAAAATGATAAAACTTTCAAACGGTGCGGCCCTCAAAGAGTTAATATTTAAAGATAACAAATATTCGACTTTCAAAGATTTGAGTTTTTTTTCTTCGATGACAAACATAGAGACAGTAGTTATGAAAAGTATTAGTTTTTCGGGTGCTTTCCGGACAGACTTATCTGTTTTCCCAAAACTAAAATCTCTGGACTTATCAAATAACCGGATCCTTCTGTTTAATCCAATGAATATTCCTGATACTCTGCAAAATATTGATTTAAGCAATAATTTGATCATCAAATTTGAAAAAACCTTTTTGGAGACCTTAACCCAACCACAATTCTCACAGTTCATGCAAATTAATGTTAAATGTAATATAACAAATGTGCAAACTCATTTATCTATTTAGTTTTTCTATTTTAGCCAACAATTTGAACTGTCAATGTGATTATATCGAGATAATTATTAAAGAACTTCAAGATGTATTCAAAGGCACATGTGTTGCACCACCCGCTTTGAAGAACAGACCTTTTGGGAAAGAATGTTATCAGACCTATTTTGGCCAAGTCTATTTTTCTGGCGCTAAATAAGACCATAATCATTATAAAAGAATAATAAATTACTTTATTTTAATTTATTTAGAATATAATTTTGTGCTCATATTTAAATAGATATAAATTACAATCCTAATCATTTATCAATAGAACCTTGCTCTATTTTCAGCAATAAATACGAAATAAAGGATTTGATGAAATAGTTTGACAAATCATTTGTGAAGAAAATAATTTTATTAAAGAAAAATATAAAACAGTTAAAGAGATAACATTTTTATTGGTTTGTAATTAATTTTATTAAATCATTTCAAATATGAAATTAAATATTTTGTTAAATATTTGTGTCAATGAAACTCAAAAGATAATTGATCGGAATCTTTTTGAAGCACAAATGAATTAGGTATAAAACTAAACAAGAAACTAAGTTTCCTTAGTAAGTATTTCATCTCTAAAATGTCTGTCAAACTCCCAATACTTTTGATTTTGTTTGCTTTCGTTATTCAATCTGAGGCCAGGTATGGCTGTCAAAATCCTAATACAAGATCAGTATACAGGCCAGCATCAGAGTGCGAAACT